>JAVTVY010017620.1:0-63832 GCA_036873755.1 Hanleya hanleyi
GACTAGGCTTTATGAAGCTTACATTCGTCTACTGTGTGGATATACTCCTCCACGGTGACGTTTGGACCAGTTTCCTCACATGTTCTAGTTTGCTTCACGGTACTGAAGGAGAATCTAAGTGCGTATTGGTTGACTTCAGCCTGCAAAACAGGGGATAAAAATAACCTTTGTTCACTCAATCAGGGGAATCCCGCTCTCTAAAATGGAGGTGAAAAGGGTCGTTTTCGCTCAATAAATCAGTTCACATAATGAATTCAGCAAAATCCTCTTGAGGCGCATACAGACATATCTATCCGCATTAGATGGTAGTAAAAACATAATTGTCATCTATCTAATTTGCATAATAATAGACCACACATCCTTCGCGCTGTTAGAACAACATTGGCTGGTTCTTCACATGGCAAATTCATTTTATGACATGGAACAATAGCTAAATAAATGCGCCTGAAACTTTGATGCATTGGTTAAGAAGGAATCAAAAGTTATTGAGCAAAAACGACCTTTTTACCTCCATTTTAGAGAGCGGGATCTCCCGAACCTGTCAATAGTCTAGTAAGGGATGTCACAGATCATCACCAGACTAAGCTTCATACAGTTGAACGATTATGCGAATCACTCACTCAATAAAACCTGAGCAACATATAATGTATTTTGCGTTATAAATTCAACAATTTTACACTTTTAATCAGAACATAGCTGAGTTCGCCCATTCGCGAGGTCGCCTTTCTTTAGAGATGTAAGCGGCTGACAGCGATCGGCATTTTGTATAGATTACTCCGCTGAGCGATGTCAGCTGAACAACTTCCGCCTTTGCCTCGTGCACTGCACACAACAGTCCAACGTCCCCACAGCGCATGCTCCGATTCACAAGCTCACTCCACTTGTCCCTGCATGCCTCCACTAGCGGAAGTTCAGCTTTGCCACGTGGCTATGACGTATACGACCAAACAACTCTCTCGATTTTGCGCATGAGCTGACTACTTTTCATATGCTCGCTCCATAAAACGGGAGGAATAATGGTCCGTGTAACCTTGCACAGTTCAATTTTCGTTTTTCGTTCTTGGTTTCTCAGGATTAAAAATTGAAATTTGATCAGCAATTTTCAATTTTCGTTTGTCGTTTTCGGTTTCCAAAAATCAAGTTGAAATTTGACCGTCAATTTTCATTTTTCGTTTCAGTTCACGCAAAAATGAAAATCAAATATTGAAAACTGCATCAACCTTTGTTTTTTATCCTTACATTTGGACATATCGGAAAATGTAGGGAGTTTAAAGTGGGTTCTATGAACTTTGACCGTTGAACTTGAGTTGACATTGGACCTCGAACCTTGTAGCTCACTCCCAGTCAGGTGACTAGTGAGGTAGATGTAAAAACAGGATTTTCCAGGAAAATGCGGAAATACGGATTAGATGGGTCCCACGTTATCCATATATAGCACGGATCGTCTCTTGTTAAAGCCTTCGGCATGTGGACTACGATGGGATGGTCTCGATCGGAAATGACGTCATGGTGCGAATGCGCAGGTATATACGTACGAGTTACGGAATGCATGGGGTCATACTGAAGCTCTTGGTGGAAAGACAAGGGAGACAACTTTTTTCGACAACTATTGTTATAGGAATAGAGAAGCTACACCTATACACAATGGAACCTATTTAGGCTTATTTGGAAAGGTTCGAATCCGTTTGAGGCTGAATCATGGGATAACGCCCTCAACGCCCGTCTTAACTCAGTGTCACCCGACGCTGGTGAATAATACCCTCCTACGCTCACACGCAGACACACAGGTACACATACGTAGCTCTACGGGTGTTTTATGATTGCCTAGACCAATGATAAATCTGCAAGAATTACCGACCAATCGTTTTATTATCCTTCCATCACAAACACAAGCTTGGGGATCCGCTATTGGCGTGTTTACAATTCTCGTATGCTCTTGTCTTGTTCAGAATCTTGCTTGTTTTGCGTCAATCTTCGGTCATGTTCGCTCCTTGTCGTGTTCAAAGGCCAGCTATTCGGTCTGGTTCATCCCTAAGCGTCTTTCTGCAGTCCAGGATACCGTTGAGGAAAATTGTCATGGAACAGCTGTCTTCGTATTTTGATCGCATTTTCATGGGACTCGGATAGTGGCAACTCCATATCCTCCTCCGATTGATGTTTGCTCTTCATGATGACATAACCGGAAGTTATGTCATGACACCCGGTAAAGCCACCTGGACCCTACAACTTGTAGGCGAAAAGGGGCCCACCATTCCAGGTGGCGCCACAGTATGCCATGAAGTTACTTTCGTTGATGACGTCACTTCTGCTGATGACTTCACTTCAAGTGATAACATCACTTCCGGTGATGAGGTAGCTTCCGGTAATCACGTAATTTCCGGTGAAGACGTCTCTTACAGGCTACAGGTACCGGCGGCACTAAATGGTGTGAGCACATGCATGCAAGGATGTATTTTCCGGAAATGACGTCACTTTTGGCGATGGCATCACTTCATTCAATGTCCAACGCATTCGTGCGATGGCTTGCGCATAATGATGTCACGATATCGCGTTAAGGCGTTACGATAGAGCGTCGAAGCATAACGACGGGCATTGACGTGCGTCACTACGTTTCGATGAGTTAGTGTCAATTCCATGAGACCAATCATTTAGACCAATCATTTAGACCAATCAGAGCTTATAAACTATATTCCTAGGACGTTGAGTGTGAACGTACGTTTACCAAACACTACGATATGATGCGGCATCAGAGGGATATACATGGGTATAGAGAGATAGTTTGTCTAGAGATGATGAGCCAACTGATACACACGCTTCGACGCTCGAGGACGCCGGGCGGAACAATTTGCAAGAGGCTTACATCCAAATGCGCCGCCCATCAGGAAAACAGCCATGGCGATCTATGAACAGTATAGCCTGCTGTCGCTTGAAATGAAGGGTGATCCCAGGCATAGGTCCTTCACGAGGACCAAACGTCACTTGGAAGAGGATATGGGGATACCACCCACCGAGGTCTTGGAAAATGGGATCAAAATGCTAAAAGAGCTGTTCCAGGACATGTTGCATCAACAGTACCTTGGACTGTACGGAGAATCTTAGGGGAACCAGAGCGAACACGATCAGGAGCGAACATGCCCGAAGATTGACGCAACGCAAGGTCAGTTTCTCAAGGGCGGCTTCTGACTGGACAAGAACAACCGGAGATTGGCTTCTGATTGGACAAGACGAGAGCATATAAGAATTGTAAATACACCCACAGCGGCTTCCCCAGAGTGGGTGTGTTGTGATGGAGGGGATTATAGAAAGATTGATCTGTAATGCCTATCATTGAAATAGGCAATCAGAATAGAGACTGGACTGCACCCGTAGAGCTACGTATATGTGGATCTCTGTGTGTGAGTGTGCGTGTGTGTGTAGGAGGGTTTTATTTACCAGCGTTAGGCGCCACTGCGTTAAGACGGGCGTTGCATGCCCGGGCGTTGGATGCAGTTGTTGAGGGCGTTTTGACGGTGGGTCCAATAATTCACCCTGAAACGGATTCGACCCCCTGCAAATATGTCATTGTCGACAAACGAAGTCTGCCTTGGCGCTTCATACTGAGCTTCAATATGACCCCATGCATGCTGTAACCGTTTACACAGCAAGCACTTCAAGACGAGACCCTCCACACCATTTTTGGACCGAGGATGGTCCCTATCTCGCCCAATAACTCTTCTGTGCACCCCAAATGCCCGCTTTCGCTGTTACTCCTCGACTGTGCATGCGCACCATGACGTCACTTTCCATACAACCTACCACAAACGTTCTCTATACGACAAGAGCTTCAAGACGAGACTCTGTCCGCCATATTTGAGCGAAATATGGATCCTTAATCACCTATACACACTCACTGTACACCCCCAAAATATCCACTTTAGCTACTTCTCCTCGACTGCGCATGCGCGGCATTACGTCACGTCCCATCCAAACCACACCAAGCGCCAACTACGCGCCAAGCGCTTCAAGATGAGACACTCTATGACCCCCTCAGCACCCCTATGGGCTCACCTAGACAGATTTGATGAGAGTTTTCCTCAGTTTTAGGTGTAAAGTCTGTTTTCCGCATTTTATTTTTCCATGATAAATCTGCATTGTGTATCTACCCTATGCATCACCAGATCGACCTTGACAAGTGATTTAAGTTGACACCCTACGGAACCCCATGGACACACCTCGACGTCCTGTCCTGTCCATTTTCCCGTCTTTTTCCTGGGAAAAGTCCGGGGAAAGAGGCCGCCTCGTGACTTCTTCTCTATGCACCATGTTGCCCAGCAAGCTCTTCACCGACCATGACCTTTGACCTGGTTGTGGCCTTTGACCCGGAGGTGACGTAATCCACATTGCCCATTCCCTCCCAATTTAACGCCACCGCCGCTGAAATGCGACCAGATCCTCACTTAATAAATGCCCCCCCCGCTTCCAGGCTGGGACAGATCCCATATCGCCCAGGCCGGATAGGGTGAATGAAATTAAACAATATTCCTCTGGGGCTATATGGGAGGGGTATTCCATAAAATGTTAAGGGTCAGCGTATATTGATGGGAGCAGTTGTGGCTAAGTAATGCCCAGATTAGTTGGAAAACAGGTCCGCTTTGAGAAAAGATTACTGTTTCAAATCCCATTGTCGACAAACGATGTCTGCCTTGTCGTTTCATAATGAGCTTCAATATGACCCCATGCATGCTGTAACTCGACGTCACCCCAAGGTCGACTTTTCCACTGGCTTAGTGTATTGAGGTACAGGTAGATGCTTAGCCTTACAAATACGACTTATTCGACCGTATTTGCGCTTTCTCTACTACCCATGACATCACAATGACGTCACTCTCAACGGGAGGTCATCTACCAGACTAGACAGACCCATCATGCCCTATCCACAACACCAGCATGCCTGAGACCAGGCGTCTCGTTTCCTCTCTGGACGTACTCCGGGGCATACATGCATCTCCAAGGTGGGCGAGTCGCCCCTATGGATTATTGTATTGGGTGTAGATAGGCATGTCTGAAGGGCGCACCCGAGCAACTCTGCGCTTTATCTACTACTGATAACGTAAACAATGACGTCGAAGTTGACATGGACATCACCACAACAGCTTCAATATGAGATCCTGCACGGCCAATTTGGACCAGATATGGTCCCTCAATCGCCCAAAACCGCCCGTCTATCCCCAAAATACCCAATTTCGCTACTACTGGTCGCCTGCACATGAGCACCATAACGTCACTTTCCGTCCAGACCAGCCCAGGAGCCGTTATTATGGGACCGTGGCTGGTCCCTATGTCGCCCAGCCACTCCTCTGTGCACCACAAATGCCCGCTTCCGCTGCTACTCCTCGACTGCGCATGCGCACCATGACGTCACTTTCCATACAAACTACCCCAAACGTCCCCTACACGAAAAGAGCTTCAAGACGAGACTCTGGACGCCATATTTGAGTGAGATATGGCCCCTCAATCCCCCAAACACACCCCTGCGCACCCCCAAAATGCCCACTTTAGCCACAACTCCTCGACTGCGCATGCGCGGCATTACGTCAGGTCTCATCCAAACCACACCAAGCGCCCCCCTACGCGCCAACCGCTTCAAGATGAGACCCTCCATGACCCCTTAGCATCCGTATGGGCTCACCTAGAAAGATTTGACAGGAGTTTTCCCCAGTTTCAGGTGTAAAGTCGCATTTTTTCGCATTTTATTTTCCCATGATAAATCTTAATTTTGCATCTACCCCATGCATCACCTGATCGGCACCCTACACGACTCCGTATGTCCCTATGGGCACACCCCGACTCATTTGACGTCCTGTCCCGTCCGTTTTCCCGTCTTTTTTTCCGGGGGGAAGTCCGGGAAAAGGGGTCGTCACGTGACTTCTTCTCTATGCAAAATGTTGCCCTAGCAACCTTTTCACCGACAATGACCTTCGATCTGGTCGTGGCCTTTGACCCGGACGTAACGTTATCCCGCTGCCCATTCCCTCCCTATTTTACGCCACCGCCGCTGAAATGCGATCAGATTCTCACTTAATAAATGTCCCCCCCCCCCCCTTCCAGGCTGGGACAGATCTCATATCGCCCATGCCTGATAGGGTAAATAAAATTAAAGAATATTCCTCTGGTGCTATATGGGAGGACTATTCCATAACATGTTAAATGTCAGTGTATATTCATGGGAGCAGTTGTGGCTAAGTAATGCCCAGCTTAGTTGGAAGTGCTTCTCTGCTTTGAGAAAAGTTTACTTTTTCGAATCCCTCTGACGGATTATTCTCTGGAATCACAAATTTCGTATATAATGTACTTACCGAGCTACTTGACGGTATATCACAAGACGATTTGAGCCAGGCCTGTGTGGCAGTAAAACACATCAACCATATTTGTAAGCCCTGAGTTAGCAAGGCTCCCATACCCTACAAAACAGAAGGATACCAGCTGTATGGTTCGGCTGTCCACCACCCATTGGGCATCATTGTGTGCTTCAACCCTACCTGTCCCTCCCTGTGATACCCAGGTCATAAATGAGTAAACTGTGTTAACTGCCGTTACACAGAACGATATAACAACACGTACTGTCTTAAAAAAAGGGATATGTTGCAGGACAATGACATTGGGCCTGCGTCGGGCTAACGTCGGACCACCGTATTCCATAATGACATACGTCGGATCATTGTCTGAGTATAAATCAGGCCGCTGTAGTAATTGCCAGCCTCATTTTTTAACCAAAATGACATATCGTTTACACTTTTATTTTACCCAGCAGTCAGATTCCCAGTTAAAACTTAATATGACATATTAAGCATCCGGTCAATTGTCCCCGATCGGCTACCACTTTGCAAATTATATTTCTCGACTGTACGATTCACCTAACTAGGCTTCTCTTCAATGAGACGTTGCCGTTCATGGTGTGTTGACGGTCCTTGAATCAATCGTTAGTGCCGTCTTTGACTGGGTCGTTTGAAGATTTGACCACAAGCGTCACATCCCGGTGATTAATACACTCGTGGCGTCTTAAATCTTCCGGACGAGAAAATGGCTTGAAGAGCGAGCCAGTACCACTAGAGGTGCACCATCGATTGTATGCCATGGTAACATCTCGGTTTTGTATCAAAGAATAATGAACTCCCACATACAGCAACTTGTATAGCCCCCTACCACCACCAGAACTCTCTTACATTTTCCTTTCCACCAAATCAGTTGCCCCCTGCGTTTGTAATAATGTCGTTTTGAACGATGACATCACTTCCGACGATGACGTCACTTCCGGGTCATAACGCTAATACATGGCATTAAAGCGTTAAGAGGGGCGTTAAGGCATCTAGACGCGAGTTCACGGACGTTAAGGCGTTGCGACGAACGTTCACAGGAGTTATTGCATTGGAAGGACTTATTGTAATTCCATGGGATATCAGAAGTATGAAGCCCGGAAATTCATTATGATTTTTTTGAGTGAGGAGTGAGGGAGATGACGTCACCATGATGTCACTGTGACATCACTTCCGGGTCAAAAAGTCACATCTGGGTCAAGGGTCATTTTCGGGGACTTTCGGGTCAAAAGGTCAAAGGTCACGTCCGGGGTGACGTCATGACGCAAAGGTCATCCCATGATGGGTATAATACGGGGGTTAATGACTGTGTGTGACATTCATCACGCGTCATTTCCTCCAGCATATCACAATAGTGCAATAAAGTATCATATGTAATCCTATGTAACCCTATGTATCAGTGAATAGTTTTTGATCGTATTGTTTTTATGTATTGCTTGTACTTTTTATATGTCCTGTGTGTATTGTTTTCTATGTATTGCTTGTATATTTTATATGTCCTGTATGTTCGCTCTTATGTGGTGCCTTAAGCCTTCGGGCAAAAACGAGCAATAAACTATCTATCTATCTATCTATCTATCCTGTACTTCGAACCGTCCTTTCCCTCACACCCGAGGTGGGGTCACACATCTATGAAGATAAAGTCACCATTGTGTAAGATCAC
The DNA here is from genome assembly GCA_036873755.1 of Hanleya hanleyi. Lineage (NCBI taxonomy): Eukaryota > Metazoa > Mollusca > Polyplacophora > Lepidopleurida > Hanleyidae > Hanleya > Hanleya hanleyi. The sequence continues at coordinate 8,017 of JAVTVY010017620.1, forward strand.
GATGTCTGTTGGCCGAGCCCAGAGTTCACATGGAATACGGGTACGCTACACCGTGACGGCTGGACCAAATTTAAAACGGGTGTTGGGCGGTCAACTCGACGGGAACATCATCTACATCGAGAACGCCATCTACGTACACCGTGGGCCGTTCTTCGCATGGGTGGGACGTTACCAGGACCCCACACAAGCTTCACCCTAGACCGTGATCTGTGGACGGCCTTCGAGGATGTGAAACCTATTGTGAATCAGCTGTTTACATCGGACGAACGGTCAGCTGTCCAGTTGGGCTGGGCTCGTGCCCTGGGCGACGCGGCAAATTATCAACCGCGTCAAGGAAAGGGACTATCCGGTACTCACCTCCGTAAAAGATGTATCACTTATTACCCTTAGTCCACTGTCGGATGACGACGACGACGTCGTAGATTACGCGGTTAGGCTCAGTCAATCCAGGATATATACAACGATGACAGAAACCGATAATATCCTTCAGAAAGAAATATCGGCCTTGTTACAAATACACGATACACGCTGGGTCTTTCATCAGTCATCACCATGAATCGTTGTGAGAAGGTGTTGGACACGTTGTATTACAAAACCGACAATCTATCCTCTATCGAGCTGCTAAACCCCACGGTATTGGTTTATCGCAAGTCCGAGATTGACTCAAACAACCAGACACCTATACCTTCCATCGAGCTGCCCGTCGTCATTTTCTACGGAACCGGGTCATCGCTGATGGGATAGATGCTCAATGGCAAGCGGATATTGTCGATATGAGCGCCTTTGCCAAACACGATGATGGAAATCGGTATATCTTGACATGTATCGATCATGTGTCATGTATCGATATCCTGTATTCATGGGTTGTACCCATCCGGATCAAATCGGAGGGGTGGGGGGGGGGAGCGAATCTCGTAGCTGCGCTCAAAGGCATCTCCAAAACTGGGCGCAAACCGTTGTATTTGCAACTCGACGAAGGCACCGAATTCCTCAGCAGACCGTTCCAACAGTTTCTGAAAGCCCAGAAGGTGTTCTTCGTTCACACATAAAACGATACCAAGGCTTCCGTTGTGGAAAGATTCAACAGAACGGTCAAAAGTCGCATGTACAAGCAGTTTACGGCTGAGAAAACACGACGGTACATCGATGTCCTCCCGAAAATTGGGGGGGGTTAAAATCGAGCCTATCACCGGAGTATTCAAAGAGCCCCAATCCCCATTACTGAACGCAACGAAGCCCAAGTCCGGCGTGTCTTGTACCCCATGCAACTCCACGGCTGAAGAAGGTGTTCAAGATCGGCGACCCTGTCTGGATCAGTAAAGTCAAGGGCAAGTTCAAGAAGAGTTACCTCTTCAATTGGAGCAATGAGCACTTCGACATTAAACGCCGCATACCTCGAAAACCGCAGATGTATGAACTGGAAGATCTTCAAGGGGAGCCTTTGCAAGGGACGTTTTACGAGCAAAGATTACAGCCCGAGGTGAGAACAACGCAAGACTGCTACACTGTGGAACGGGCGACGCCGAGGCAAGACGGTGCAATTCGTGAAATGGCAAGGCTGGCCCAGTTCTTTCAATTCGTGGACCGCGGCCAACCAGATGAAACGGGTATTAACCTAAGAATCACCGCCGTCATCCTTCATTGCACGCTCGTCCATGACAAAGCGTCTCTGAACACAGCGTCTCCCAAAACGCGCAAGTCACAAGTGGGCTTCGTAGTGACATAGCTAACCTTGCCGGGTATATTGCACGGACCTGTGTTTTACGACGTAGCTTATCTCAGCACTCTACTCATCACACCTATGACACCAACCGGGAGTGCCAGTCAAACGGATTTACAGACCTCCTCTACCCCAGTCAAACCTCAGCCAGCGATCACTACCAAACCATGTATACAATCCTGGTCAACATCGAGCCTCACACCAAGTATTGCAGCGCCCACTACGTATATGACCATCTGTAGTGAGCGCCCGAACGTTTCGACAACGCTGCGAAAGTTCGACTCCCCGACGAACCTGATTCACTCGTACAAAATTTCCGAGAGCGGGTTCCACGACAGCGAATACATCTCCAATCAACCCTTCATCTGCCTCATTGTGGGGACGACGGGCTCAGACAAGACGCACTTCGTCATGAACTCGTTCAACACGCCGACAGCATGATTACACCACCCATTTTCCCGGGTGGTGTGGTGTTACGGAGAATGGCAAGCGGCGTACGAGACGATGACCCATGTCTCTCACGTTCGTGGAAGGCCTACCCAAAAAAAACAACTTACAACCAGACACTTTGGTGCTCGTCGATGATCTCGTGATAGAGACGGGTGCGCGGGTCACCCAGCTCTTTACCAAAGGCAGTCATCATCGGCGGCTCAGTATCATCTACATTGTGCAGAATCTGTTCAGTAGAAACAAAGAGCATCGGGGCATCAGTTTGAATGCCAAGTACCTGGTGATGTTTAAAAACCCGATGGACACCACCCAGTTGCGGCACCTGGCGAGGCAGATGTACCCCGGATGCACTAAGTTTTCATTGGTTTGCCATTAAAGATGCGATAACCCCTCAAGGCGGGTATATGCTCTTTGACCTGAAGCAAGTTACCCCGACCACCTTCGAATACGAACCGGTATCTTTCCCGGAGAGACCAAAAATAATGTAAACACACCCACAGCGGCTCACCCAGCTGGGGTGTGTACGTGATGAAGGGTATAATAAAAATTTCAAACACACCATTCTTGTTCTCTCTGTTGTCTCTATAGTCAACTAATAAACAGGGTGTGGTTGGGGGTTCCAGCGTTAGTTGAGCAGGATGTCTGCTCGTGTACAGAAGCATGCTTCAACGCTCCGAGTACTGATAACTGCCCCAGCCCACTTGGTCCGGACTCCGGACTATTGTACCAGCAGCACCCCTTCTTCCACAACCTCCATTACCAGGTGTACCACCCTCAACCCCGCAGTGGGTGGCAGAGGAAATCATGAAGAGTCTACACGCGTCGTTCCAGAGGAGTGCTGGCGTGTTGGTGGAACAGTTGAAAGACAAGCCGAACATGTCCTAGAATGAGAAAGGCGAATATCTGGTTCAGAACCAAGTGGTGCCCGGTACCTATATGGTGAATTTGGTGAATGATCTGATGCGTCAACGCAGGTCGCAGGTGGCCCCCACAGGATTGAAGGCTTTCGCTCAAAGATTGAAAGACATGCACGTGCCGCACGAAATTGTCGGAAATCCTCAGCGTTAGGATTGGATGTAGCAGCAGACGCCCGAGACACCACCCCACACACCACGCCGATCGAGATCCATGACACGGCATAAACCCGTGCGGGAGTGAGGCCTAGTGGATGGCTAATATCATTACACGTGATACAACGTGCAGCATGATACGGTGTGGTACGAAGTCGTGTACGAAGACATAACTTCATTCTTTCCGAAGGCCAGTACACCACACCCAAAATATTTGTGCAGGCGTTGCGTAATCTCATGAAGAGCTCGAACCCGGAAGGAAACAATATATTCCCGTTTGTGAATATGATCCACATGGAGTTCCACGAGTGGAACGGTCCCTGATCACACTTCAGAGCAATGTGACCGTACGTTTCAGCAAGACGTTGAAGGAGCTGTGTGCACTGGAGATAGATAACTATGTTGAACCCGGTCACCTCCAGGGGAAAATAATGCTGGATCTCAAGGCTGGCTTGTATGGGCTCTATGTCTATTCGCATGTGGTGCATGGTCACATTGTCGGCCATATCGATGCGCCCCTGCTCCGCATCTGTTCACTGCAAGGAAACTACGGAGATCAGGTCACACAGAGCTTCAACCACGTACTCTATCTACCGGTGCGACAGACTGACATCAGTACCATCACCATCGATATAAGGGATGACAACCTTTGGCATTCGAAATTCGGAAAGTGGCCGTCGCATTTCATTTTCGACAAGCGCGCTCTCTCAACTTTGTATAATGAAGGTGTCTTACGAGTGCGATGCACACAGCTATATGAACTATTGTATCCAACAGGCCGGGGGTGGCCTGCTCGTCTTTGCAGGTACACGCATCCAACGAAAACGTGGACGCAAGCATAGTCAAAACGTTCCTGCCCCTGGTGACGGGCGGGGTGAAAGCGATCGGCAAACAAGCTCCCCGAAGTGGGGTGCAAGCCCTGGGGGATGCGTCCAGCGGTGTCCCCGTCCGAGAAGCACTGAAATACAAGCGTTTAGTTCGCCATTCAATATTCAGCCGTCGTCCATTAAAGAATTTCCGCATCCATAATTCAAAGACCTAATCCATATAATAACATTAGCACCAAACTAAAAGGATAAATCATAGTATACATAAAACCAAGCTAATTTCCTGCAAGACAGAAGCGGTCAACAGTTTTCAATGATGCCAGTAAGACATCATGATGTTCCAAAAATAGCAAATCCGTATCGCTGATCAGTATTCTCAATCCATATGATATACGTTGTAAAGTCGTTATCTACAATATGATGTATCTCAGTCACGCTTTGATTGTGACTGTTCACATGAACACTATCAGGATCTTGAAATACATAGGTTCATACGGCCCCTAGTCTCGGGTTAATCGAAATTAGACACAAGTTACGAAACGTACCGGCATAGATCTTGTTTTACAAGTTTCTGCAATAATGTTTTGTAACGTTGATTAAAATCGTCACATTTAACACAGGATCTAGCAAATGCTGCTAGGCGATATATGTATACGCAATATGCAAGCCCCTCTGGCATATTAATGTGTAGATAGGGATAGTTTACGATTTCGAAATTGTAATCATCTTTTTTGTCGTAAAGTCGACGAGATAGAAGGCCTGCTTCATTTTTATAAAGATATAGGTCTAAATAAGATGTGCCGCTAGGGCCATCTGTAATTTCTTTCAAATCCAGTGATGGTGGATATATATATATATATATCCTTCACTGCGTCATTTATATAGCGATTATACGCAGCAAGAAGATCGTCTATATAGCGTTTGGTGAATGAGAAAAATGGACTTTGAAATAATCTGTTTTTGAAAGCGTCTGAATAACGCCGAGTCAATGAAGCAGGAGGAGTCTCGGTCGCCAACGCACAACGCACCGTTATGCACCACCGAGACTGCGCACCAGTCGACTACAGACCCAGTGGGGACGCTGGAATTACAACACATATAAGGCAAGTGGGAAGAGGTGCCGACATACTGACAGAGCCACAGGACTTCACAGTATAGTCCTCTGGTTAACCTGGTTAAGACCCAGGATATGTTTGCTTAAACATGTCCTTCATCCACGCCGAGTCCTGCCATTTCACCAACAGTGATTTTGATTCGTGAACCGTCCCACCCACGCAGACCAGTGCCAAACAGGGGCTATGGGTGGAGCATCTCCCACTCTCCAACATTAATGAAACAGGGCCCATCGAGTTCACCATGTGCAATGCGAATACGGCCTATGTGGATTTAGCCCATACGTACATGTATGTGAAAGCCAAGATCTTCAATGGGGATGGCTCCAGAAACGTCGATCTTGGAACGGTGGGCCCGACGAATCTCTGGCTGCTCTCCATGTTTCAACAGGAATATGTTTTTTCTCAGCGACAGACTCATCATTGACTCGGCCAACACATATCCCTATCGGGTCTACATCGAAACGCTGTTGTCGTATGGGCGAGAGGCCAAACAAACAGACAGCCCCCGGGAATTACCCGAGCACATGGGCACGGATAACGAGAATACCGGATGGAACAAACGGAAGGGATTCACCGCGAACGTCAGCTCGGTCGATCTCATCAGTCGACTGCACACAGACCTCTTCATGCAAGACCGGTACCTCTTGAACAGGATTCCCATCAACATTCCACTGATACAGGCACCCCCGACCTTTGCGTTGATGGCCACTGGCGTAGAGGGGCACGCAGCTGACTATAAATCCAAGACGCAGTCCTGTATGTCCGCAAAGTGAAATCGAATCCAGTCGTCCAATCGGGACACCTCAAAAGCCTTGAAGAAAACGTCAACCCAGTACCGTATCCGACGTCTGCAGACCAAAGTGATCTCTGCGCCTGCCGTGAATATAATCGCCAACAAGGAAAACTTGTTCATGAGGGAACTGCCCAAATGATTGATCCTGGCCTGTGTGGAGAATACCAGTTTCAGCGGAGCCTACTCGGAGAACCCGTTTGAATTTATACATTTCGGTATACATTTTGTGGCGCAGCATGGGGACAGACAGCAAGTCCCAGCCACGGTCTCGATCTCCAACTCCAACCTCAGAGAACGCCCATCAGTTGAACCTCGCCAAATAAGGCAACTTACGGTTGGAAATCCACTTTTCACAAAGCCCTCCGGAACACCATCAATGTTATTTGCTACGCCGACTTTGACAACATCATTCAATTGGACAAGACGCGCAACGTCCTGTGTCACTTGCTACCTAGCATGGATACAGACCAGAGTAGTATATAAAAATGAAATTCCTTATGATTTATGCAAATGAGATGACGTCACGTGGCTGACCTTTCCCACCTCCAACACAGAAGAGTTCCAATCTAGGGGGAGGTAACTCTGGGTGACTATAGTTCCGGCAAAGGTCCCTGGGCATGTATATTCCTCCGCGGCGATGCGGTCTGGCGGTGATGCGGTCGCGGAAGAAAGCTTCCGCGGAGAAAAAATAGTCCCTAGACTGGAAATACGCTGCATGGTCCGATTGGGTCGAGTGAGGTATCAATGTGAAGCATTCGTGAAGGGGCATCTGATGGGGTGGGTGTGGTGTTGAAATATCGTCATTCTGCGCATGCGCAGTATATAAAACTGAAATTCCTTCCCATTTATGCAAATGAGATGACGTCATCGATGACGTCACAGAGCTCTCGTCCAATCAGAAGCGAGTATTTTGCCCCGGTGCATTATGGGCCATATCCAAGATGGCGGCAGGTATGTTCAAGATGGCGGCACGTCCGGTGTCATCTCCGGCAATGTCCGGCCCTCTCCGGTACAATAGATAGCCTTTGCAGGTCAAAAATAGTTCCATGTATTCCTCCGCGGTGATGCGGTCTGGTGGTGATGTGGTCTGGCTCCGCGGGCAGAAAGTAGTCCCACGGAATGTACACCCTGACTGGGGGGTTTCCCCCGGCCGCAGCGCGCTACATAGAACTTAGAGTCATCAACTTAATCTATACGTGTTGGCCGAGTCTTCACTCACCGTATACACGCAGCTCAATGAAATGCCCGCTCCAAACCTAGACCAAAACACGTACTTGGTCTGTGGGCTGATTTCATTGGCTCTCTCTATTTTACTGTAGTGCGCTTGCATTCTAACATTGATGGGTTACATTTTGGCCCCATCCTACACCACTGATTTCAGTTTGACTGAATCTCCACATTGGGCATTTATTCATTATGAATAAAACACACAAGACAGGGTTTTTTGGTGAGATCTTTTTTTATTCAGTAACAACAACAACGTGAGAACAACCATGTGAAAATTGAAGCCCAGAACAGGGGTGCCTTATCAAAGGCGGTTGGTACCCATAAAATTATTGAACCTATATGCAACAGTTAATTCGGTGCAATATCATCAGTACTCATAGAACATATATATCAAAGGCGTTTGGTACCCATACAAATTGAATTATAGAACAGTTCCTTAGTCCAGTGGAATATTCGCAGTGTTCGTATTTATCACTCTAAATGTCAAGATAGGTTGTAGTCACACCATCGGTCAGGACTTTGCGCTTGGGGTAAAAGTATGTGAAGGCGTCCCGTTCCTGGGTATACGAGCGCATCTGGTGGTCGATGATACGGAAACCTCGGTTAGTGCCACTCGCACTGGCCTGGCTCTGGAGGACATTCAGGTACAGAGCCTTGCTGATGTTAGAGTCGCGTCGACTCACCCCCTTACAACTGAATTTGTTGTCATCACCGTCACAAAAGTAAGTTTTCGAACACAGGGCGATCATGGCATCACCGCTCCACTCTAGTTTAAACAGGCCGGGCGTCCGCTTGTCGTAGGTGTAGTGGTCGCGTCGGGGTAGCCACTGGTCCCGTTCCGCCTCATATTGTGCACGTAATTCTGGTTTGACGAGTGACTCCCAGTCCGGGTTGGAAACGGCCATGTATGCTGAGTCGGTATCCATTTCTATCAATTGCCAGTCTGATTGGTGGAAATACACGTCCATGAAATCGTATATGAATTCCAGCATTCGCAGTTTGGCCAGCTGGTACACCATACATCCTATTTGGAGCGGCAGGTTATAGGCTGACGTGGCTGACGTCACTTCGTAGGTGGTGTCGTCAATCATCTCCATGTGTCGGTATAGCGGCGAATTCACGCGTTTGCGGGCTTGTTTCGTGGTACAAATGTTCACGGTCACGTGACGGTCCTGGTTCGTTACCGTTTTTCCATATCCGCTGTTCCCAAGTAATTTCATCGTTTCCCCGATGATGGCTTTACTGGGGTCGGCGTCTCCTTGGCGACGGGCGGTAGTCACGTCGTTCGCGAACTTCTCAAAACAAGCCTGGGGGGTGAATTCTATGACTTGGTATATTTTCGTAATTTCCAGTCCGTGCCGCATATACCACTGAAGCAGAGGGGTACCGAGCAAGATTTTTTCGCCAAACATGCTGCCGATCAACATACGCTGTGGTCGCGTTAGGTAGTCGTGTTCTTCAGCGTATGTGCGCATATGGGCTCCGATATCATCTCGACTCACCTCGGTGTTTTTGAAGATGGGCGGACATTCGCCAAACGTGTCTTTCAAGTGGTCACTGACGTGCAGATCACATTCCACGAATCCATAGAGGTCTCCCGTCTCAACAGTGCGTAGGATGTCGGTCATGGTGATAACAGTCCGATAATCCAGTAGTCGGTCGTGAGCGTGTAAGAACGAGTATAACTCAGGTTGACGACGTTGCATGTGGTGGAATTCACATTCCCATAGCTGTTCATAGGCATAGCCCAGTCCACAAATGTAATCTCGATTCTGCTGTACTTCTTCACGTAAGGCGGCCGGGGTCAGTCCACGGCGCTCGTTATAGTGCCCTCCCGCGAACGAACACTCATGACCGTGCCAATAACAGCCGTGAAATTGAAACACGGTCTGTACTGTATTGATCATAGCAAATCCGTCCACGGGAAGGCGCCGATCTCCAATTCGCTTTTCCGTGTGGTTGGCTTGGTGACGGATAGTGACGCCTCGGCGCTGACTTTCCCAATCCAGCCATTGTTCTGCTTGATGTTTCGTAGATCGTTGAGCTCTGAATGCTCCACCCTCGGGGAGCCACCGCGTATAATGACCGGCCGGCATGGGTTTACTCAAACACGATAGGTAGAGGGCACTGGCGTCGAATCCTATTATTTTCTCACACAATTTTTCCCCTCGGATATGGGTCAGCTGTTTCTCATGGTACCGATGGAATATAATACTGGGGCCGCCTACGATATTTCCCTTCAAACAGTCAAACATGTCGGCGTCTTTCTTATCGACGAGAGCGAAGAACGTGGGTAAATCCTGGAACAGATACCGCAGGGTCAGACCGGGGATGCTAACACAGTCTTTGAATACGTCGACACCCATATCTCGGTAGAAGGCGGACATTTTGTCGGTAGCTTCCAGAAAAGGGATGACATCCAAATTGTTGTAATAGACGAGAAAATCCCGGAGAGTTTGCATTCTTTCACGGACCCACACCTGTTGCAGTTCGGTATACAGGGTGGTAGATAATGCTTCTCCTTTGAGATCGTTGTAAAAGGCCTCCTGGGGTGGTAACTGGGTTTTGTCCAGACGCTCGAGACTCGTCATGTAGTTGTAGGGAAAGCAACTTTTCCTCTCCGCGCAGTCGTACGCGTTCACCCACTGTTCATAGCTGTAATTCGGCGCCAGGTAATTCCGTACATCTAAGAATCGGAGTGAAGTTGTGGATAGAGCGACGTGGTTGTTGGTCTTCTTAATAATGAATTTCACATTCCCAGCTTTAGCGAGGTACGGGTACAAGAATTCTTTGATTAAGTTCAAATCATATCGGCCCGAGTTAAATCCAAGGACGGGTAATTGATTCATGTATTCCAATAAACGCAGTTTCAGTTTCTGCGCATAGGGTTTCGGTGGTTTGCGTTCCTCACTTTCGTCTTCCTCCTCCCCATCCAATGTTGGAATACGCGCATCAAGTGCCGCTAATACATCACGGTAGATAGTCGACGCGAGATGCGCCGCACTGACTTGACTGAGGGTTTCCAAGTAGTCCATCATCCGTGTAATCAGTTCATGGGGGTCCACGTTAGAGACGAAACACACCGGAGCCGTGTCGTAACCGGGTACGTTGGTGTGAATACTCACACTCAAAGGAATGTGATGCTGGGTCCATTGAGTTTTAGCCGATATCTTTTCCATGGGTTCTACTAGGGCTTAAAAATCATAGCACGCTCTGTACGGGAAATAACGGTGGTCCATGGGCACATCGATACCCTCATCTGCCAGATCTTCAAAGATGGTCGGAGTGTTGTGGAATACGCCGCCGGGGAATTTCCGTTTGGTGGTCTGGTCACAACTTTTCTCGTGCCGATGGAAGTCGGTGGAACGGTCAAACACGCGTTGGCATTTACTACAGATGTATGACTGGGCATACCTGTTGATGTCCGTGATGTACGAGAAATGCCCGCCAGTGTCCGTTTCGTACAAATTCAATGTCATGGTTGTGTCGTATTTCCCCGGGGAACGCTGTACGAGTCGGGCGGTGAGTTGTGGGTCGTCGGTGTTGTCATCATCCACGTGTTGCTCTAATTTGTATACGACAATGTTGACGTGGAATAAATTTTCCACCACATCTAGCTGCGATAACGGGACCCCGCGAAAGTGCTGTTTTTCCATCTTCTTTTCACGTAAGTAGTCTTCCCAATAGCAGTTGGCCAATTTATCACAATGTGTGGGTGGACGTTTGTTGAGATGAATAGCCAGGCAGCGAAACAAACATTTCCGATCAGTGTAGGGCCCACTACTTCCACCTACTAAAGCGTACATGCCTTCTCTGTGTTTCAACCAGTCCGGGAGATGAATGGGAGCGCCGATAGGGTGATCGGTCATTTTAGTGACGTAAAACGTAACATTGGTTGCCATCTCCACTTGCCATTTTGTGTTGGGGCGTTGTTGTCGTATCGACTCCAAACTATCCAAGTTTTCTAATTTTTCCAGTACCGTGTCCAGAGAGGGTCGATGGATAATGGTGAAAGGCTGGTCAAACACCCGGGTATTATTGCTGGGATAATAATAACGGAGCTGGTCTGTCTCTTTATGGCGAAGGATGTATCCAAAAGTGAGATTTAACTTGAAGGCTGTATCTTGGTCGTTGAAGATAGATTCCACGTAGCTACGTAGACGGATGTTTTCTTCCAACCGGAAATTATATAAGTCCAATATCGGGCGATGTCGATGAAAAAAATGGCGTATGGTAACCCAGTGTCGTTGATAAATGTCCCTCACACGCTCGTCTTCAGGTAAGACTTCAACCGGAGGTGCTGCTGGGTCCCCTGGAAAATCTTCTCCACGTCTCATACAGGCAGGCTGGTGGTCAGGCAGGCAGGCAGGCTGGTCAGGCAGGCAGGCAGGCTAGAGGTGAGGCAGGCAGGCAGGCTGGTCAGGTCAGTCAGGCAGGTAGTGCAATGAATACACCCCACCGCTAAAAATCGCCTCCTTTTATACGTTTTTCTACAAGCCGCCATTTTGAACACACAGATCGCCATTTTGGACACACAGGCCGCCATTTTGTACACACAGGCCGCCATTTTGGACACACAGGCCGCCATTTTGTACACACAGGCCGCCATTTTGGACACACAGGCCGCCATTTTGTACACACAGGCCGCCATTTTGACCACACAGGCCGCCAACCTCGCCACCAGGGGTCGCTCTCCGCTGGACAATTGGCCGCTCCGATGAACCCCTGGGACGACGCTCACTGAAAATTGGTCCCATAATACATGGAAAAATTCGTTCACGTGTCCTCTTCCGGTTCCATTAGAACGTATCCAATTCTTTATGAAACGTCAGTCATGAGTCACTTGCATGGCCAGCCTGTCATAACGTCATGACGTCAGAATAGAAAATGTTTCGCAAGAATGCATGAAGAGTTCTGGTAGGTTACGTCATCTTTCAGACGCGCTCGTAACATCCATGACGTCGGGACGTCGGCTTAATCTCCACAGATACGCTCTCGTTATGTTCTAAATTCTAGGGTTTTGTGTGCTATCCAATGACCGATCGTACTGCTGAGCGCCGTCCCAGAGCCTAGTAGGGAGGACAGGACCGGATGGCTCTGGTTTCGAGATTGACAGGCCGCCATTTTGTACACACAGGCCGCCATTTTGGACACACAGGCCGCCATTTTGAACACACAGGCCGCCATTTTGGACACACAGGCCGCCATTTTGTACACACACGCCGCCATTTTGAACACACAGGCCGCCATTTTGGACACACACGCCGCCATTTTGGACCCAAAAACAGATAGACGGCCATCTTGGAAACCATTGCAGAGTATAGGGAAACGGCTGTCATCTTCGTTTTGCTATGTCACAAAAAGTGCTCGAATTACTTATTTCTAAATGATTTCATGACGAATCCAACTAAGGTTAGGAAGTATATATATCTTACGATATTGTCATGAACTGCCAGCACATAAGACGTTCTGGTTGATGAGATCTGAATTTTTGAAGTTTGGCAATTTTCTGACTTCGAGCTTCGAATACCCGCCGCCATATTTGTTGGAAGCCGGTGTTCCTGTGTAGTTTTGTTAAAAAAAGATGTGTTGATCCCATAAAGATAAGATAACTTTATTGACACTGAAACACAGTCACATGGCTGGTTATATGGTCATTTGGCACAACAGGACAAAAATACAACTGTCAGCGTGAAACAATGTGTTCAATGGAACGGGGGCGGGGAAGATTTTATTTTTCTAGTTTGGCAGATCGTATTTCAGTACAAAACACGGGCAACCCGCTCCACAGACATTTTACACCAAATAGCTGAACCCATGGAGACCAATATACATAATCTATAAGTGTTGTAGCATGTTATTATGGCCAGTCTATGATAGAGTGCCACCCCAGTGTCGATGATGTGTCCTTTTGGCGTTGTGGGGAACCGCAGTAAAATCCTGGCTACACCCCTGATTGTTTACATTCTGTGTCATTTGAAAAAAAAACAAAAACAAAAACAACAAACAAATGTGTAGTTTTGTTAAAAAAAAAAAGATGTGTTGATCCCATAAAGATAAGATAACTTTATTGACACTGAAACACAGTCACATGGCTGGTTATATGGTTATTTGGCACAACAGGACAAAAATACAACTGTCAGCGTGAAACACTGTGTTCAATGGAACGGGGCGGGGAAGATTTTATTTTTCTAGTTTGGCAGATCGTATTTTACAAAACACGGGGAACCCGCTCCACAGACATTTTACACCAAATAGCTGAACCCATGGAGACCAATATACATAATCTATAAGTGTTGTAGCATGTTATTATGGCCAGTCTATGATCGAGTGCCACCCCAGTGTCGAGCATTTATCGTCCAGTTTGCACCAGCAAAAGAAAAATTACGAACGTTCATCGAACGTTGGCTGAGCGTCATCGGTGGGACCTTCATGTGGTCTTCCGCGGTATATGAATGACTTAGATATGAATGCATGAATTAGTTTGATATAATTTTGTTGGGTATGAATGATTTAAAGTGGAAATATTCCGTACAGGTCTGTTTTATGTAACAAACGCTAAGAAAAATGGCTGCCCAAGGTCAATTTCCCGGTTTCCCGGATAATAAACCACAGCCCCATCTATACGCTTTGATGCAAGGGAGACAACTCGGACTAGACCAATTCCTCTTGTCGGCAAAGGTTATGGCCCCTGAATCGCACATTTCTATCTTTTTTGCGTGTATAGGGTGGTGGTCGTTTTTTTATGGATTTTACTATGAGCTATGAGGTTGATCATGTAGAATACGATGGGAAATTTTTTTTAAGTACCGGGTAGGCTTGTATATAGATCCTTATCATATCTCAGAGAAGCATGTAGACTTTTGATTGGCTGACAGACCTCATGTGTAATGCTGTATTGTCAACTTGCTGGTCGAATATATATCGTATACCCCCGTCGCCAAGGGCAACGAACAGGTGTTCACTAGATTCCATCGTCTGCTAAACAAAATGGCTGAATCAGGCAAACGTTTCGCGTCTCACACGGACGATGAAGTTGTTGAAAAGCGGGCTAATATTATTCCCAGCAACACAAAAAAATCGAACAAAGCGTCCGCCAGAACTTTGAAGTATTACCTGAAAGAGAAGGAACAGAGTGAAGAATTCGAAGGATTCTCGGCCGAGAGGTTAGCAGAGGTACTCAGTCATTTTTATTTGGATGCCCGAAAACAAGACGGAGAATTGTACAAAACATCCACTCTCGAAAACTTTAGACATTCTCTGAATCGTTACCTGAAGGCCCCACCGTATTTGAAAACTTTTGATTTGATTAGAAATTCGGAGTTTAATGAAGCCAACGAGTGCTTCAAAACCGCACTTGCAGAGTTGAAGGCATCTGGAAAAGGCGACACCGATCATTATGAGCCCATAAACGAGTCCGATCGTTGTAAACTCTACAAGTCTGTTCTCATGTCCCCAAAAAAACCAACTGGGCTTGCAAATAAAGTTCAGTTCGATGTACGTCTGTTCTTCTTTAGAAGGGGAGTGGAGAATATGGAAAAGATGACAAAAAACACATTCATCATCAAGCGGGACCCGAAAACTGGGCAGAGGTATGTGAAAAAAAAGGAGGATGAACTCACAAAAAATCGCCGGGCCCAGCAAAAAGAGGGTGTTACCGGATTCATGCCTGAAGAAGAAGGTTCCCCGTTCTGTCCTGTTGCTTCATTCGAAAGTTATATCTCCAAACTCCATCCGAAATGTGATCGCTTGTGGCAGTACCCGGTTGATAGTTTCCTCGACGACGATAAAGTTTGGTATTATAACAAACCTATTGGGAAACACCGCTTGGCAGCCTTCATGACCAACCTGGGCACTCGTCTGAAACTTTCTGAACCATACACTAACCACAGTATACGAGCAACCGGCATCACCATCCTTGGTAGAAACAACTATTCAGCATCTCAAATAATGGCTGTCACAGGTCACAGATCTGTCTCGTCGCTGTCGGTTTACCAGCGAGTAAGTGATGGCGAGAAACTGCAAATGGGCCACACGGTTGCGTCAGTAGCCTTTCCTGACACGATGGGTTCAACCCGAAAGACGAATACCGGTACGCATACACGTCCAGTAAATGTTCTTGTCAAACCCCATCCTGCAGAAACTGTGACATCATCTTCTCAGTACCCTGCACCCACGTCAAATGATGCCACGTCGGCCGTGTTACACACCCAGGATGTACGAGTAGAAGGCCATGCCGACGACTTTGATTTTGATCTTAATCAGCTGTTTTGTGAATTCGACAGCACCGCTGTCCCGCCCACATCGTGTGACATTCCCACAGCTATCCTGGTCGCCGCAAATCCCTCAGCGCCAATGTTCAATAACTGCACAATAAATGCAATCAACATCATCGTGCGAAAATGAAGCAAATACCTATACTTCTGCCAAATTGTGCAGGACAGTTTGATTTTTCCGATTTTTCTCTCGAACTGTAAATTTAAGTCAGTTCATGTTGGTCCTTCTCCTGTGTGATGTTATGGAAACATGACACAAGTGACACTGTCGAGTGACACGGTGTTGAATTATAGACAGAATGGAAATGTAACAGTTCACACGTGTATTTGAAACTTACATATCCACGCAACAGATGTGAATCCGGAACGGGTCTTTCGATGTATTTATTAACAAAAGGTATATAATCTAGATATTATACTCGTCGATGGCTATTAAATATTAAATATGAAATTGAGATTAAGCTTAATGTTCCAGTATTTTATACGTTTCTGATTTTCAGAATAGAACATAAGAGATGAAGCTGAATTTGAAGTTAGATTGTTCATTCTTTATCACCGAAGCCCACCGGTATTTCACACGGAAACCGGGTTCATTGTTCACGGATTACAGTATATGTTATCGTTATCTTTGCTCCTCCCTTAGTACGTTTTAAAGATGAGGATTGTAAAAATGATACATTTGTCTTTGTGTTCATTTTTTCCGGTGCATGCTGTGGATCGTTCTGAAACCAGTGCAAGTCCGATCGAAGTCCGTTCCATTATGTCGGCCTTGAAGTCCAAAGTGATTCTTAATGCTCTGAGATATGATAAATTCGTTATACATCGCCCTTCCGGGGTAATACGGGATTCGATTTGGTTTCTCTCGCCATATTTTTCCTCGGCTGCGCCTCTGAAAAATATGGCGAGAGAAACCAAATCTCATCCCGTATTACCCCGGAAGGGCGACGTATAACTAATAATATAGACCCATATACACTCATATACTGGGATATTAGCCCAATGTATGTATAAATCCATACGGGGTAGACATGCACCTCTAGTGGCCCGATTGGGTAGAGTGAGGTCTTATTTTGAAGCTCTCGTGAAGGACTGGACTAGTGTATTGTTTGTTTTCAATAGTCTGCGCATGCGCAGACAGGCCATATTATCGAAATAGCCGTTTTGAGATCGAGGCGAGCCTCTAATGGGCCGATTGTATCGAGTGAGGTATCCATGTGAAGCCTATGTGGGGGAGCATCCACCTGGACTAACATTCACGTGGTGGGGTGGGTCTGCGCAAGTGCGTGTGACGTCACTTCCGGTTGGGGTGAATTCACCCGGGTGTAAAAATGACGTCACTTCCGGTTTTTCAGAATGCTCAAACACGACCTCCAACTTTCCCGGCCCGCACCCTGGCCCGCCCTGGCCGCAGCGCGCGCGCGCGGGGGTTCTCCGGAAGTGCGCGTCATCATCGGCAGTGCGCGCGTGCGGGTAAAAAGGTCAAAGGTCACATCCAGGTCAAACGGTCCAATGTCCAATGAGACAATGTTGCGGCATCGCTATAGTCAGAGCTTGAACCCCAAAAAGGGGATTGTAAATGCACCTGGGAAGGATGGGCAGGTCCATTTGGACCAATCAGCGGTCGAGAAAAAAGAGCCAATCAGCGGTCGAGAAAAAGAACCAATCAGCGGTCGAACAATCAGCCAATCGAATTGGGGTACTCACGGTGTGCTATCGCTGACGTCCGCGCCTACATCTGGGTTCTTGTACACCCGGGTAATGTTTTCTGGACATAGATGGGTTACCTTTGGCTCCATTCTAGGCCACTGATTGGCTAATACGGTGTTCAAAGCCAGTTTCATGCATTATACTCATAGAACTTATAGTCATAAACTTGATCTATACGTGTTGGACGAGTCTTCACTCACCGTATACACGCACCTCAATGAAATGCCCGCTCCAAACCTAGACCAAAAACACGTACTTGGTCTGTGGGCTGATTTCATTGGCTCTCTATTTTTACTATAGTGCGCTTGCATTCTAACCTTGATGCGCTACATTTTGGCCCCATCCTGCACCACTGATTTCAGCTTGACTGAATCTCCACATTGGGCATTGATGCATTATGAATAAAACACACAAGACAGGGTTTTTTTGGTGAGATCTCATTTTGTTTTTTATTCAGTGAACAACAACAACGTGAGAACAACCACGTGAAAACTGAAGCCCAGAACAAGGGGCTTGTACATTTGAAAGTACTGAAGCCCAGAACAAGGGGCTTGTACATTGAAGCCCAGAACAAGGGGCTTGTAAACTTAAGCCCAGAACAAGGGGCTTGTAATTAACTTAAGCCCAGAACGGGGCTTGTACATTGAAATGATGGGCGGCCCAGTCATAGACGAGTACATCGCGGTCCTCGGCCTTGGGGTACTCGTCAAACATCTGTACGATGGTAGATAAGGGTCTTCCCCGGCATCGATGGTACAGGTAAAACAAGCAATATTGTCCGCACACGCTACTGGTCAGGCTTTGCAACGTTTGACTGTTCCAACACCACGTCTCTGTGCCTTGATCCATGAAGTCTGTTAAATCGGGATGGAGGGGTGGCAGGCCGTATGGGTCAAAGTATTCGCCCTGCTGTTCTGTCAAGTACACGGCCACCCAATGTTCACCGGGTCGATCCATCGGGTCCGTGTTGAGAACGTAAGCAGCAGGATACATACGGTCTAATGGGAACACATCTCGGGCGAACACCCCTTGAAAGACCGTACGTGTCTCTGGGTCATTCTCCAGCACGGTGGTTATCTGGTCTGTATCCATGTTAGGTGGAGAAGTCACACAGGACGTTGCGCGCCTTGTCCACTTGAATGATGTTGTCAAACTCGGCGTAGCAGATCACATTGACGGTGGTCGCCAGGGCTCGTGCAAAGTGGATTTCCAACCGTAAATTGCCTTGCTTGGTCAGGGCCAGCTGATGGTCGTTCTCTAAGGTGGGGGTCAGATCGAAACAGAACAACGTGTATCCGTTCGCGTAGTGCTCCCGACTGATGAAATTCCCTTCGTCCTGGTTGATTTGACCGGTGGCTGTAAACAGGCTCTGATAGGCTCGAATGAAATTCCTGCGCCCAAAGTTCGGTGTTAAGGCCGTGGCTGGCACCTGTTGTCCATCCACATGCAGGGCCACAAAATTGATGCCGAAATGTTGAAAGTCAAACGGATTCTCTGGGTAGGCTCCGCTGAAACTGGTATTTTCCACACAGGCCAGGATCAATCGCTTGGGTAGTTCCCCCAGGAACAGGTTTTCTTTGTTGGCGCCCATATTTCCAGCAGGCACAGAGAACACTTTGGTTTGTACACGTCGGATAGGGTACTGGGCTGGTTTTGTTTCCAAGGCTTTCATGTGTCCCAATTGAACGGCTGGATTCGGTTTCACTTTTCGGACATACAGCACTGCCTCTTGGATGACAATCTTATAGTCCGCTGCATGCCCGTCTACGTTAGTGGCCATCAAGGCGAAGGTCGGAGGCGCCCGTATCAGTCGGATTTTGATGGGGATCTTGTTCAAGAGGTACCGGTCTTGCATGAACATGTCTGTGTGCAGTCGACCCATCATATCCACCGAGGCACTGTTCGCAGTGAAAGCCTTCCGTTTGTTATATCCCCCATTGTCCACCGAGTCCATGTGCTCGGGTGTGTCCTGGTAGAATAAAGCGGCTGTCAGCTGAGACTTTTTAGCCTCTCGGCCATACGACAACAGTGTCTCGATGTAGGCTCGGTACGGGTACGTGTTGGTGGAGTCACTGATGAGTTTGTCGCTGAGAAAAATATCCACCTGTTGAAACATCGAGTGCAGCCAGAGATTCGTCGGGCACACCGTTGCAGCTTGGACGATTCTGCTGCCATCCCCACTGACCACCTTGGCTTTCACATACAAGTAGGTATGGGCTAAATCCACATAGGCCGTATCCGCATTACTGATGGTGAACTCGATGGGCCCGGTTTCGTTGATGCTGGAGAGCGGGAGATGCTCCAGCCATAATCCTTGTTCGACGCTGGTCTGTGTGGGCGGCACGGTCCACAAATCAAATTCACTGTTGGTGGAGGGGCAGGACTCGGCGTGGATCAAGGACATGTTTTAAGAAAAGATATCCTTTGTCTTCTTCGATGTGCGTCGTCGCTGGGTCGGTCGTCGACTGGTGCGTGGTCTCGGTGGGGCAGCTCTTTTATTCCCTACGGTGCGTTGTGCTTTGGCCACCAAGACGCCTCCCGCTTCTTTGGCCCGCCGTTTCAAGGATTCTTTGGGTGCCGTACCCCCCAAGACATCACCGGCCACTTGCAGTCCACTGCGTACCGCTTGTTTGCCCATTGCTTTCACCCCACGCGTCACCAAGGGCAGGAACGTTTTGACGATGCTGCCGAGTATGTTCCCCAGTCCATGTCCTCGTTGCATGCGTGCACCGCTAAAGACCGGAAAGCCACCCCCGGCCTGTTGGGCATAATAGTCGGCATAGCTGCGTGCATCGCACTCGTAAGGTACTTTCATTATGCAAAGTGGGGAGCACGTGCTTGTCGAAAATGAAGTGTCAGCACCACTTTCCCGCGTTCGAATGCCACCGCTCGTCCCGTGTCATCTCTTATATCCACCGTGATCGTGTTGATGTCGGTTTGTCGTACGGGCAAGTAGAGCATGTGGGTGAAACTGTGGGTGACTTGACCTCCATACGTCTTTTTAATGGGGACTACCCGTAACAGAGGTGTGTTGATATCGCCCACGATGTGGTTGTCCACCACGTCCGAGTAGACGTAGAGTCCGTACATACCCGACTTCATATCCATCGGCATCTCGCCATGGTGTTCGGTGGGACCAGCGAACGTCTTTAGATCGAAACCCAGCATTTGCTGTAGGATAGGACTCAGTACGACACTCGCCTTGCCGGAGACGATAAGCTCTGCCTTGTCGTTGTGTGCATTGTAATCGAAGTCCACGTGATTCTTGAAGGGATAGGATTTGATGGGTTTTGAAGTATTCGTGACCTCCCGTAGAGCCTTATAATGCAACAGTCTTGTCAGCCCACCCATGAACTCCTTGTGGGTATCGTATTGGCCTTCGGGCAGGGTGAGTCGGGTGTTTTTGCCTTCGTAGGTCACCTCGTACCACACTTCATTGGCTCGCACGTTGTACCATGAGTAAGGGTACTGAATATCCACCAGTCCACATTCCCACCGGCCAGGTAAATGTAACGGTTGTGGTAATTGAGTCACATACTTGGCCACGGTGTTGTCAGGAAACACATCCAGCGAACTGTTACTGGGTAGGGTGAGGTAAAACATGGCGACTGAGCTGTCCTGCTGCTGCTGTTGGTTTTAATAGGTGTTCCAGGCCTTGGGCGGTTGTGTCCGGCGTCGTGTTCGTCGCGTTGACTTGCTACGTGTCACGGCTCTGGAGATGTGGGGTGTCCTGATCGAGGGTGGTTTTTTAAAGGTTTGAAAAGAAGGTGCCCGTTGTGGTGGTGGTGGAGTTTTGGGGGGTGACTCCGGTTCCCAGTCGGATTCCCAAGAAGGTAGTGGGCCACTCGGCGATTGCTGGGTTTGCTGCATAAAGGCCCAGCGGTGGGGGTTCCCCACCAATTCCTGTGGTACATGCATGTCTTTCAAGCCCTGAGCGAAGACCTCCCATCCTCGAGGATCGGTGTGCGACCTGCGTTGACGCATCAGATCATTCACTAAATCCGTCATGTGGGTCCCCGGGACCACCTGATTCTGTACCAGGAGTTCGCCTTTATCATTCCAAGTCATGTTAGGATTCTGTTTCATCCGTTGTAATACCAGGCCAGCTTGTTTCTTGAACGAGGCAGGTACACTCTTCAGGACTTCGTCTTCCACCCACTGTGGGGCTGTGGGGGCTACCCCACCCGGCTGTTGGAACGGTGCTGAGGTCGGCGGTCTGTCACGTGGTGGTGGTGGTGGTGGTGCTGGAGTAGAGAGGGTTTTGTATTGGTCCATGAACGTCATGTACCGCTGAAGCGTCTCATTGTACCGTTGTACTTTCTCACTGTCGCTTAACCCCGGTCTCTGTAAGATCTGTTGCATCTCTCCATCGAGGGTGTTTATCGTCTTCACCGTAGGTGGGACAGGGTAGGGCGATTGGAGGTTTTGAAGGAGCCGAGGTTCGACGAGGATCATTTTTTTCGTGTGGTTCATTGTCGGCCGAAGAGTCCACCCAATACTGGACCCAACACGGAAGCGGCCAACGGTGCTAAGATAGCCCCGAGAAATCCACCTTTCTGTAACACCTTTTTCTTTTGTGTTTGAGAGACCCGCTTCTGGACTAAGGTTCGGAGACCTGTCTTATGCTTGGCCAACTTGGTCTTCTGAGCCGGAGTCAGTGGTACGTTGCCTTTTAAGATATTGAGTCCAATCTCGCACAGACAGCACACGAGAGCAGGGTCCGCCCGCGTACAATGGTTCGGACTAACTCGGGTGGGGCCGTCTTCAATACACGGAGCGTGGGAGCGTGCTTCCGTACTCGCGCAGACATCATGTACAACTAATGCTAGAACCCACAACTCTGCTCTTTTTATCTACTTCAGAGACAAAAAATCAACCCTGCTGTGGTATTCATTCTTTTTATTATCCCCATCATCAAAACACACACACCCCAGCTGGGGGAGCCACTGTAGGTGTGTTTACATTATTTTTGCATGTACACGTGGTGAGTCTCTCCGGGAAAGATGCCGGTGCGTAGTCGAAGATGTTCGGGGGTGGCTTGCTTCAGGTCGAAGAGCATATACCCGTGCTGAGGGGTTGTGGCATCTTTAAAGGCTTCCAACGCAAACGGTGTGCGGCCGGGATACATCTGTCTCGCCAGGTGCAGCAATTGAGTGGTATCTCTCGGGTTTTTGAAGACCACCAGGTAGTGGGCATTTAAGCTGATGTTCCGATGTTCTTTGTTTTTACTGAACAGATTCTGCACAATGTAGATGATGCTGAGCCGTCGATGATGGCTGCCTTTGGTAAAGAGTTGGGTGACCCGACTGTCCGTCTCCGCCATGAGATCATCCAGAACCACCAAGGTGTCGGGTTCCAAATCGGCAAGGTTGGGTAGGCCTTCCACGAACGTGATGTGGGGCATTGCTGCATACACTTCCTGCCATTCTCCGTAACACCACACGATTCGAGCAATAGGTGGGGTGATCATGCTGTCGGCGTGTTGAAGGAGCTTCCTGACGAAGTGCGTTTTGCCGGAACCTGTCGGTCCTGCGATGAGACACGTGAAGGGATGCTGCCAACGGGGGTCCATGGTTGAAGGTGTATCCGTTGTCGTGGTAACCCGCTCTTGTAAATTTGGTACGAGTGAACTGGAGTGGTGGTGGGTACAACGTCGGTCGTCGTTGTCTGTTCACTGTCAGGGATGATGATGGTGGTGGTGGGTACAACGTGGGTCGTCGTTGTCGGTTCACTGTGAGGGATGAAATCCGGTGGGTCTTCAGACGTAGTGGATGTACTTGGTGTAGGTGTGGAGCTTGGTGTGGAGCTCGTTGTGTTTTGTACACGGGGTGTGGTGGTGACTGGGCTCGATACGACTGGTGCTCTCTGTAGACCGGTTTCACTGATGGCTGGTGTTCTCAGTTGGTTAAGTAACGTACTGACATACGCTACGTCGTAAAACACACCTCCGTACAACACACTCAGCAGGGTTAGCACTATCACCACAAAGCCTACTTGCGCTTTGCGCGTTTTGGAAGACGCTGTGTTCAGAGACGGTTGCACCGTGTTCATGGTCGGACGTGGAATGTAGGATGACGGTTGTGGTGTCTGGCTTTATAGTCGTTTCACCTGGTTGGCTGCGACCCAGGAATTGAAGGAACTGGGCCAGCCTTGCCATTTGACGAAATGAAACAGTTTGCCACGTCGACGTTCCGTTTTCAAAATCTGCTCCACCGTGTAGTAGTCTTGCTGTGTTTTTACCACAGGCTGTAATTCCGTCTGGTAAAACATCCCTAGCAACGGTTCCCCTTGAAGATCTTCCAGTTCATAGACTCGCTGCTGTCGGGGTAGGCGCCGTTTAATCAGGAAGTGCTCATCGCTCCAGTTGGGCAAGTAACTTTTCTCGAACTTGCCCTTGACTTTACTGATCCGTACAGGGTCCCCGACCTTGAACACCGCCTTCGGTGCTCGTTGCGATGGCATGGGGTACAAGACACGCCGGACTTGGGCTTCATTGCGTTGGGTCACGGTAATGGGGACTCTCTCTATACTTCGATGATAGGCTCGATTGTAACCCCTCACCAGTTTCGGGAGAACATCGATGTACCGTCTTGTATTCTTATAGGTGAAATATTTATACATGCGGCCTTTGAATGTCCTGTTGAACCTTTCCACCACGGACGCCTTGGTCTCGTTGTACGTATGGAAGAAGAAGACCTTCTGTTTCTTGAGAAAGGCTTGGAACGGTCTGTTGAGGAATTCCGTGCCTTCGTCGGTTTGCAAATACAAAGGTTTGCGCCCGGTCTTGAAGATGTCTTTGAACGCCGCTATGAGATTCGCCCCCGTTTTCGTCCGGATGGGTACCACCCACGCATACTTCGATAGGATATCGATGCACGTCAAGATATACCGATTCCCATCGTTGTGTTTGGCAAAGGCACTCATATCGACCAAATCCGCTTGCCACTGGGCATCTATTCCTCCCACGATGACCCGGTTCCGTAGAAAATGGCGACGGACAGATCGATGTAAGGTATAGGTGTCTTGTTTTCTTAACCAATCTCGGACTTGAGCACGTTGTATCCCTTGGGGGTTGGCCGCTCGATAGAGAGCCGACAGTGCACTATAGGCCGCCGGACTGTCGGGACTGTAGTATAAGTTATCCAACACCTTCTCCCAGCGCTTCATGGTGACAAAATGATGATGGACCCGGAGAGTATGGTTTATTTATAACAAGTTTCTACCACCGTTGTGTTGGTTGACTCAGTTCAGCCGGGTAGTCTATAGCCTCGTCGTCTGGTTCATGACTAGACAGTTGTTCATTGGGTTCAGCCAGCGCGTCCTCAATAGCACGAGCCCACCCCAACTGGTCTGATGACCGCTCGTCCGGTGTAAAGAGCTGGTCCACAATAGGCACCACTTTCTCCAAGGCTGTCCACAGATCAGGGTCTAGGGTGAAGCTTTGCGTAGGATCGTGGTAACGTCCCACACGGGCAAAGAAGGGTCCACGGTGTACGTAGTTGGCGTTCTCGAGGTGAATGAGGTTTCCGTCGAGCTCACCGCTCAACACCCGTTTAAATTTGGTCCAGCCATCACGGTGTAGGGTAACCGTAGTGGATGTGTACTCCGAACTCCACCCACAGGCATCCCGATCTTCCACGAGGGTGACTTTATCTTCATAGACGTGTAACCCCACCTGGAGTGTAAGGGGCAGGATGGCTCGTAGGACGGGTGACATGCTTGACCCAATGACGATCGGTGAATGACACACACGGTGTCTGACCTTCGTATTTATAGTGTCAATACCACAGCGCCAGGATCAATAGGGCACAGACTAGTGTGAGGCCAACCAGCCGGCGCTGGTTCCGGCGTGAGCGCTCCTGGTCCATAGCCCGAGCATCAAGGATGGCTGTCATAGTCCAGTAGTGGTGAGTGATGGCACACCTCTCCATCGAGTGCACACTGTCGAGGACCGCTTCTGTGAACTCGTTCAAGATCTGGCGTCGCCCCTCGTTGTCGTCGCCATCTGCAAACATGGACCGGACCACTGCTCGGTAACCCGTGAATGAATTCACCGCGGTGGCATGCTGTAAAATGCGAGTCGCATAGGGCTCGGTCTCCGTCATGGCTCTGCGACCGTAGATAGGCCAAAGAATGCAGCAAACCCCTAAAAAATTTCCCCTTTTATACGATTTTTCGTGACATTCGGGTGTTTTCGGGAATCTCCGTGACAACTTCGGGAATCTCCGTGACTCTTCGACACGTGATCGTCATGGGAAACCCCCACAGACAGGTCAATACATGTTCACAGGTCAAAACAGCGCCCCCTGTCGGATGCAAGAGTTACCTCCCCCTAGATTGGAACTCTTCTGTGTTGGAGGTGGGAAAGGTCAGCCACGTGACGTCATCTCATTTGCATAAATCATAAGGAATTTCATTTTTATATACTACTGACCAGATTACCACCGTGTTGGAGAATGACACGGGACACGCACTATCTTTCAAGGGGTGTTCGCCCGAGACGTGTTCCCGCTAGACCGTGTGTATCTTGCCGCATACGTCCTCAACACAGACCCGATGGATCGATCTGGACAGAAGACCCCCACTGGAATGGACAGAAGGTGTCCAGCTGCTGAATATAGGAGCGCATCTGGTTCTCGACGACCGGGAATCCTTTGTTGGTCCCACTGGCACGGATTTTATCCTGGAGTACCTCCAGGTACAGGAATTTATTAATGTTGGGGTCGCGCCGACTCACCTCTTGCAACTGAACTTGTTGGCGTTGTCCCCATCGTAACAATAGTAGGTTTTCGAGCAGAGGGCCACCATGGCCTCATAGCGTTCTCGCAGCTCGGGTTTGACCAAGTATTCTCATTCTTTATTAGCGACAGCCTTGTACGCCGAATCGGTGACCATTTCCAGAAGTTGTCAGTCCGCAGAGTCGAAGAACACGCCCATGAAATGGTACAGGAATTCCAGCTTCCGCAACTTAGCATATTGGTACAGCATGCATCCGATCTGCAGCGGCGGGTTGTATGTGATGGTATTTTTGAGAGATTTTATTTCGTAGGTGGAGTCATGAATAGGATCAATCTGACGAAACAGCGGCGAGTTTGCCTTCGGGCTTATTTTTTTCATCGCAGATATGCACCTTTTCGTGGCGGTCCTGATTGATCACAGTTATATTTCATACATCATATACTGCTGAAGAGTTACGATAAAGCTTTTAGATTAAAATAATATTGCGTAGACAGACGCTCAACGACAATGGTATTTTAAAACAAACAAGGGGAATAACTGTGTTGTTCCGACGGAAGTGTGCGCGCCTGTTGTTCTGACGGCGCGTGTATGAACATAGCTATTTTTCAATCGAAAACGATGCCGAGGTCGACGATCAAAGTGCCTAAAACGAGTGAATATTTGCTTTCGCGGCTTATACGTTTATACTCTTCTAAAACTAACTACGAATGCATTTGTACGGAGAAGGCGAGATCTTGTTCTATAATTTAAGACAAACGCCCAATCGCTAACATTGCGCGACAAAATATGTGAGTGAATCGGCTTGCGACTGAATCTCGTGGTTGTTTCACACGATTTATATATAATCTGAATGATCCCGAACTCCGTTCCCGCTATATCATCTCCCCCCCAATATAGACTTGCGTACCCATTCAAGAGCACAGATACGCGCACATCGTTGTACCAGACGATATATATACCAGAAATCAACACAGGCCACTCAAATTATATATATATACTATGTAACATGACGCCGCCTGCTTCAATTTTGTGAAAAACTCAACAAATATTCAAACGAATATAAATCTGCAACCGTGGATGTACGGACTTCTAATTTATTGAGTTGTATTTCCAAAAAGGAGTTCTTATATGGGTGATTTTCACCAAGTTCAGATACAAATACAAATATAGAACCGTTTTTGCTTCATCTACCACGACTATTGACATTTCTGTCCACTTGTTCAGACAGAAAACCATATTGTAAGGACCGCCATCTCCGGGAGACCAATTCTCAATCTAAACCTTCTCCACTCAAACGTTTGTCTGGACTTCAGTGACCGATTTGTACATCTATTTCAACGTTCTAACATTTTCGGTTCGACGAAGGAGCCATCAAGGGGAAAAACAGAAACGAGTGTCTCATGTGCCGGTAACCAATAAAGCTATATTTGAGAAAGAAAACCCGATTCTAATTTTTTAAATTTAGCTAAAGGTCGAGTAAATATACATTGGCTGGTCAGTCGGCTACTATTTATTTTCTTGTTTTGCCTTCCCCTTCCCTGCCTTATGCAAACCCCCAACACATACACACACACACCCACACACCTGCCCGGTCTCGCACGTTTATCTGCTCATTTGCAAATTGAAAATACTATTGACGTGTCCAGAAGTGGTGCATATAATTAAAACTTTATTTTCACATTCCCCATCGAATAATATATGTCGATCATCTTTGTTTAACATGTTGTCTGATCAATGTTCTGATATAGGGGAGATAAGTTGTCATTGAGGCGTGTCAATCGGATAAGCCACATCGTAATCCCAGAAATGTGGAGGCTACGAATGTCCGGTTGCTAAGAGTGTCCGCCTCTTTTCTTCTAACCCAGCTATGACACCTTTCTCCATATTGGGGATAAGTGTCCGTCCTTGGTTGCAACAGAAAAAGGATATAAAAAGGGATACTAATCACCAGGACAATCTTAGCCATCACACCGACACTCAGAAAAAATAACCTGGCGTTGCTGGCTCTTGCGAAAAAAAGCTTGTGCGTGAACCTGCCCTTCAGTCTCGCACCAGGCATGAATATGCGGTACTTCTGAGATTAGAATGTGGCTTATTCTGAGGGTAACCACTCAGTGCAGCATGTACATGAACAATCTTAAGCTTACTCAACGGTATCGCCCGGCTGAAGTACACTTCGAATGAGAATTCAGCGACAACACATGTTCTGACGGATAAAAATATCACAAGATCACAATAATAAAATCGCTATTTATGTGTCTACACGACACTAAACCACGTGATCAGAAAAAATCCCCTTAAATTCCCAAGTTTGTGGCCTATTTGGGGTGTGTTGAATAATTGTATATGAGTGAGAGACTGGACCTCGATTAAACAATATAATCCACGGATATATTGATTTAAGGATGTCCGCTGGTGGTAAATCAAAGTAATTAACTTTTTGAATAATGTGTGTTGTTGCATTCATAATTGTGTAATATGAAGAAAAACAAAGAAAAAAATATAGGTTGGTGTGCATTTTTTAGCTGTGGGTAACGTTAAGTGGACTGACCCATGCTCAATTTGATAACCCAGAAAGCATAGGGAATAGCCCTAGTTTTGAAGCATATTCATGAAAAATTCATATAAATAGTATTTAACTTTTTCTTATATTCTAACTGTTTGCAGATAATCACAATGTCTATAAAAATTTAGCAAATTGGATGGATGTTGGTGTGCAAAATTCTCGGCTAGAAGGCTTTTGAAGGAAATCCCCATCTCTTAACCTAGGGAAGGGAGATAACCCAATTAAAAAACAGACAAAATGGCTGCCAAAGTCAAAAACCACCAGCGGACATCCTTAAGTCGTATTACGTGTGGATCACAGAGTCAATTTTGTCAGAGTGATTTATTTGGCGGGTCTGTTCACAAAGAGTTTAGTTTCACATCACACACATCAACGATGGAATGTCAAATGATTACGGTACTGTATCGATCTTGTTTATTTTCAACCGGTTCATATCCGTTTTGCCTATTTTCTTGTCGACATAACATACAAATTCTACCAAAAATATATTTTGAAAGAAAAAGTTCAATTTCAAAATACATATATTGATAATATACCGGTAGGCGTACATTATTATTTCATTTGATTGTGTGATTGTGATATGTCACAGTTTTGCTCTAAATGTAATGAAACTCCGTTGGGACAATATTGATATCACTGTGGGCATGTGACACCTATTTGGGGCCAGAAACTTTTGAGTCAAAATGTCTTGAAACTTATAGATATGTAGGATTGGGTAATGTGACAAAAGTACATTTAACGCTCACGGGGACAGAGAACATGAAATGCACAATTACATTCTGTAACATGTGCAAGAGCATCTGTCGTTATTGAAGAGGCTTCCAAAAGTCACGTGGTATCTGACGATGTCATTTTTCTCACTGATATCTCATTAGGACTGTTAGGTGAGAGCTGACTTTATCGGTACGGTTCACTGTTTATACCAAAGGTGTCACGACCCACACTTACGCGCGCAACCCAACCTCAGCTGCGCTTTCAGTACTACTGATGGCGTCACAGTCACGTGATACGCATGCACACAACAGATACTCCAATATTGATGGTCAACCCCAGTGTTAAAAACCAAGGTCATACAACACACACATTACCACTCTTATGTCACGCCTATGTACACCCTCGGTCATACATACAACTCACGCCAACTACGTTTACGCACCAAATCTACCCCGAGCTGCACTTTACTACTACTGATGACGTCACACTTACGTGAACTACCGTATCTGGATACACTTCAAGTTACCAAATGATCCCTATTCAAGGTTCAATCTCAAAGGTCAAAGTCAACCTTATTTTCACACTTCGCTTCTTATTCACAAATGCGCCATCCCCCCCCCCCCCCAGTTATAAGAGATTTTCACGTTATATACTACACTTCCTTACTTCGCTTTCGTCATTTGGAAAACCTTCATGCAGAACAATACAAAAATTGTGAAGAAGAACGAAAAAACGCCATCTTCCAGTTACACCCTCGTGGTCGTCATTTTGGATTTACATGTTATTCTCTGCTCTTCTCAGAGGGTTACTAGCATGCAATGAATATGGTAAATATAGTGCACTTGCATGAATTCGAGCCAGTTTGTTGGTAAAGACTAACCTGGGACAATGAGACAGGGGAATGTGCATGTTAGGTTTGATACCAGCAAAATAACATCTGCGCGAACCCGGTCAGTTCAAATAACGATTATACGAATACAGTAGGTGGTAACCGTTGCTTAGAGTTGTTTTGAATCCATGATGTTGATATCCAAGAAACCCGTTATTGCTTTGACACCGATGTGGTAAGTACGCTCATACCAAAGGCATCCTCACAGGATACCAGCGATTTAAAATTTATAGGGAAATTATAGAGGGAAATTCGATTAGACCCAGACTTCCAATCCTATAGACGTCTGATTGGTTGGATCGGTAACAGGCATATAAAATTCCGTACTGGTTATCGACACAAAAGGGGTCCAGGTACAGATCTGTTGATCCATTATAGCTCATTATAGCCTGAATACGAATACTGTCTATTTTCTGTAATGTTAAAAGTGCGTTAAAAGCGGGGATCAGGGGTGCGTGGTTCTAAAATTCTCCCATTGTCAGCTAGATTTTGTAACCCCCTAAATTGTCGGTGTAACTGTATATCTAACAGAACCGGTGTGATGGCTAACAGTGTCCTGGGGATAAGCGTCCCTTTTCATATCGTTTTCTATTATCTCCAATCTGGAGAAAAATGTCCTAGCTGGGTTAAAAGATAAGAGCCGGACACTCGTAGCCACCGGACATTCTTAGCCTCCTCACCGGCATGAGGTATAGAATGTGATGCCACGAGAAAGGGTTCTAACCACGTGGAGAACGGGTGGTACGTTAGCAGATGTATATGGCAGATACACAAGCCCAATAAATAATTAGGCCTGCACATTTCCGTAAGCTGCAATCGGACGAAATATTATACTATAAGCATATTATTTATACTGTGTAGCCTATATATAATTTAGTCCATGTACGAACGAATGATTTTCCCCTTACCTGTGTGACGGTGGGTTTTTTTTCGTCTGAAGGCTTCACGAAATTGAGGATGCCAGCGTTATAGTTCTGCTTCTGCAATGTTTGTGAACAGCATCACTATATAGGATCCATATGGTTCACTTAAATTTCGTCCAATGGCCGGGCACATTCCAATTTCTTTAGATGCACAGACACGCCTTTATGGGTTACATGGACCGACAGAAAGGTACTTTATAATAAATCTAAAAGAAACCTGGTTAAGTAGGCGAGACTCTTTGATCAAAGAAAGAAAGGGAGAGCGATATCAAAGGACTGCTACACATTTCTATCAAATTTTACCATCACTCAAAGGATGACACCATGCTGGTATAGTCACTTTCATTTTGTACCCAGTAAACATGGCAATGCATTGACAGATTTTTACGCATGAATACCTATGTAACCATACATAATGTCTTCACACCATGCGTGAAGCACAATATATATTTTCAGAAAGTATATTCAAGCATTGATGCTGTTCGCTTTTGTTGAAAGCGAACTTTTCTTGCTGCTGCCAGTGCCAGTGAAAATGTTGTATATATATTGCTCGTGTTTTGAAAGACATAAAAACACGATCATATCCTGATATGATTTAATACGCTCAAATGTTCACAAGTATATAGGATTGTACGGAAGTACGGAAGCGTCTAGGGGATAACCTAGCTCTAAAATCATCCAAAATAGCACTGTGACTCGTAGGTATCGGTAATGTTTTTTTTATGATACCCTGCAGTGTAACCTGTTTATTGTTTCACTATAGGCAGGCTGGCTCTGGATAGTTGTAGCCCTGATGTCATAAAATACCATGCATGCCACCCTACTTGATCCTACGAAAGTAGGATTTTTCACTATGGGCCCTAGACGCTTCCGTAGGATCAAGTAGGGTGGCATGCATGGTATTTTATGACATCAGGGCTACAAAAAAATCTAGAACCAGCCTGCCTATAGCGAGGCAATGAACAGGTTACACTGCATGGTTACCGATACCTACGAGTCACAGTGCTATTTTGGATGATTTTAGAGGTTGAATGTACCTTTTGGGATGAAAATTATTATCAGACATCTGTTACTTGACTGATATTTTATGCTTCTATCGGTGCTTCTATCTGCGCGTTCAAAGCATTGATTGACTGAAAATCATTTCCACTTGCATGCAGTGGGAATCCATTAAATAAAACCGTCCACCTCAGACTCATTTAACTAATAGGTGAGTCTGAATTCAGTGGAGTTTTGAGAGATCGACAGAATGCACAGTCGGCAATATTAATCAGGGTGCTATTTTGGACACTTCCGAATAAAATGACGTTATTGTTTTCAACTGGAGCTGCAACTGATCAGATTATTCATGAACTAAAATATATCCATACACTGTCTATTTCATTAGAATATGTATTATACATGTAGTTGTAATATTTTTTGTCGCGAAAACTAAGAGGATCTAATAATTTCAGGTACACCTGTGGCGCCAAACAAACCATCAAATGTCAATAACAATGACACCCTTGTTGCAAATTCCTTGTCAAGTAGTGTCAGTTGGCAAAAAAAGTCATCAGTCTTATTTGACGTTTTATCCTACTTCTGTCCCATGACGCAATGTTCGTCCATGACATATGACCAGTGGGGATCATCAGAATGCTATTCAATTGCCCTGTCATCTCCCTCGTGTATCACGACATCAGTTTAAATGCCAACGCGAAATGCCTGGACTGGCAAAGCCGGACGAACACGTCTTGTTATCTTCAATTTGGTGTGTCGGGTTACATACAAGAATTCAGGCCTTGCGAGCACCTGTACTGTGCGTCCAAACTCCGAACAGCGCATGGCAACTGAACGACTATAGTCTAGCCTACAAGCACTGCCCGCAATTGAAATTATAATTATCACGCTCTCGGCGTAGAGATTACTCCACCAATACAAAACTTCTTCTGTCACTGTAACAACCTCATTATTCATTAACAAAACATCTCCGAAAATCTGTTCATCAATAACCTACACTGGTTTCACTGGTAGGGAGTTTATGTTAATGCCTTTTGTGTGTGTGTCACATGAATATAGTTCATGCGTATGGAACTGCCGTAGTGTGTGATGCAATGGATCATATTACTAACTATGTAGGGGTGACAGCTTGTCAGGCGATCATATGTCGACTGTTTAGTCACAAACCAAAGCGCGGTGTTCTAATTAATCGCTCAATACATTTGCTGAAGGCACATGTTGTGATGACAAACTTTCTGTCAATTCAAGCTAGTTAGCGAAATGAAACAATGAACCTGCGGTTTTTCACTCAGTAACCCTTTCCCCTACATCGATGTACTGTTTGGAAGGTCCCCTTTTCAAATCGAGAATTGACCAATCGAAACGTCAGCTTCGTCAGTTGACTGTTTCGATCAGCTCCGAAGACCACACCGAATATCTGTCTTATATTCTTCGGAACTGTGCAAGTGCATTCGACCGCGGTTAGGGGTGTGGTGAACCCCTGCTATGAGGATGCTGTGCTTCGACAATTAAATTAATGGATATCATCACGTGACAAAACGTCCTCAGGGTGTAGGTCTATTGACTCCAAACGATACCTTGAATTTGAGAGGATGGAGTATACTAAACAACCTTGCAATTGTACCTGGAGGACGTATTATATAACACTGCCATTGTATCATATTTGCACTCGGTACATACATGTACAGTTAAACGTTCATCGGAGTTAAGGTAGAACACATTTTTCAGTTGCACTTGTATTATAGGTTTCAGTGCAATCAAAATTCAGAATTTTTTAAATCATTTTTTTAAGAGCCCGTTACATGTGCATATATTTATCAGCCCTTTGTATTTATATTCTCCATGAATCTTACAAAGGACGTATTGACTCGAAGATTATAATAGGCACAGCTACATGTATAAGCGCAGGTCTATTCATGCTTGCTTAGGGACCAGTTATGTCACACTTATTTGAAGCAAGCACGAAACACGCACCTACTGTAAAATAAATGAGATGTCTGCGTGAAGGAGAATTAAAAATAAGCTAGAACACTGTCTATAAACTTTCAAAGTACAGTTTTTCTTTGATATTACAGAATAATAAATCATTACCATCATACCTACCTGATTTTAACTACGATCAGACATGACAATCCTTCCCCTCTTTTATACAACTATTTTTATGCACAAATGAATGTCAGAGCTTTCCGGGGGTTCATACGAAAGATCACTGAGAGGGACAAAGTATTTGGCATCCGTCTTTATGCAATATATCTTAAGTCCGTTTATTATGACCGGATATAAACTGATCCACGACGCCTCGCCGGCCACGAAAATGGGTTGATCGTGGGGTTCGGTCTTGCATGATCTGGTGTTTACACAACCTCGTTAAAAACGCGGTACAAAGTGATGTGTTTAATACACCCGTGTGTGCTATTTCATTGATATAGAAATATATGTATCAAGATGAAAAGTATAATTCGACAAAAAACTCATGGTCTTATCTCAAAAGAAATCTATACGGTATAAGAGAAAAAGAAGAAATAGAACACTACATGTACAAAAATCCGAGGTGGATGAATAACTGCATAAATGTTTACTAAATGTATTACCAAACTTTCTGCGCTATCTCCGGAACGACAAAAAATTGAGAGCTGACAATCCGAGGCTTTATAATTTATCAGATTTGGGTCATTTTCAGACTATTTGCATGACCCCCCGATCATGGGTAAATTCAAGATGGCGGCCACGTGGTGATATGTCTTCAAAATGTCTGCTTTTCCGCGATGAAAAGTGGGCAAAAACTATTTTATGTCACATCATATTAATATTTACTAATTTATCACGCCGTTTTTGCGGAGAATCTGACCGGAAAATCGACCAAAAAAATGCCGTTTTTTACATTTTCTTGTAGAGTTTGACCCAAAGGTATAGTGTGGTAAGTTTCAGCTCCCTAGCTCAAGGTGTAAGAAAAATAATTAGGGGGGGGGGGGTATGGGCGAAATGGCCCCTCCCCAGGCCTTCACAGGTCCCAAAAAACCCAGGCCAGATAGGGTTAAACGATATTTATAGTATCCCTGTCGGGTCGGCCGTGGTGATGAATATGTGATCCCGTTAACCCCCACAAGCCACTTTTTGTCCTTCAAAAGCATCATGCTAATGTTTCATCCTAGGAGTGCATGTCAGCCCCTATCCCTATTTGTCAGTATCAAATCCGACTGTATCTGCGGTTTATCTATTACTGATGTGACGTCACATTGATGCGTCTATGTCATTGGGCCTGATTGATGTGAATTGGTTATACAATGTATACAGTTTACACCCAATGTTAATCTGCATAGCGCAAACTTATGCAACGACCAATCCAACCCTCTATACGCTTTCTCTACTACTGATGACATCTCAGTCACATGACAGTCCCAAGGTTCAAGGTCCACCACAAAGACAAATCAAGGACCCATAGAAGTATAGATCCCTCCCCCTGTCAGTGACAGGCCACACATACCTCGTCCCTTTCTCTACTACTCCTACGAATGCGCATGCGTGTGTCAATGGGCATACTGTATTACTCTACCCAACAAGAGCGAGTGGGTAAGATTTTAACGTGGCTTCCAACAATGTTCCGTCATATCTCGCCGACCCTTTCACATTCTTCTGACACCGGATCAACCATTCTTTGATCTATCCGCTTATTACTGAGCACCGAACAAGGAAGATACCTAGTTTTATTTTTTGTCTTTGTCATGACTCGGCCCGTATCGACTCTGGAACCTTTGCCGCTTGAGTAGTGTGGTTCTACCCACCTCAATGGCATAGCAATACCTTGCCTTTTATATGCAGATGACATGGTATTACTCTCTTAAACCAAGGAAGGTTTACAGCAAGCCTTAGACATTCTAGACCATTATTGTGACTGTTGGTGTATTGATGTAAATGTTAACAAAACCAAGGTGATAGTTTTTAACAAAGGGGGTAAGGTATATAATGATCAGTTCACCATTGGGGAAAAAACACATAGATAATGTCAAACGCTATAAATACTTAGGAATACAATTCAGTGTAACTGGTTCTTTCACCCTTGCACAAGGAGATTTATATAACAGAGCTATCAAAGGGTTCTTCAAGCTATGCAAAAACACAAACTGTCAAACCTTGGATGTGAAATTATTTCTTCACTTGTTTGATCACGTGATTAAGCCTATTGTATTGTACGGCTGTGAAATCTGGGCTGCCAATATAGATTTGGATCTCAATGCTGATATACACAAGCTCACTAGACTACACTGTGAAAAATTACATTTAACGGCTTGTAAATATGTTCTTGGGGTTAACCGTACCACCACCGCCGATGCAGTCTATGGTGAACTGGGGAGGTACCCACTGATACTATCTATAGTCAGTCAAACAGTTAACTATCTGGGCCATCTAAATACTGCTCTTGATAACTCTCTTCTAAAAGTGGCTCTGGACTACTGCAAGAATAATTCATCATCCTGGTACTCAAATGTATTAAATAGTATCCCCAAAATTCTCGGTCCCTATAACAGTATCGGTGGTGTGGCTAAAAAATCAGCTTCCTCAGGCAAAGTACAAAAGGTGTATATGTCCGCTTTTGAACAGAACTGGAAAAAAAGAATTGTTAACGGACCATCATGTAATCGGTTGCCTGGCAGTCATAAACTTAGAACATATATGGAATTCAAATCTCGTTTTAGTCGGGAGATTTATATTGATGTTATCAAAGATAGAGACCGTCGTAGGTCATTTGCAAGGTTCCGAACTAGCTGTCATGAACTTAATATCGAAAGGGGCAGGTATACCCACAGGGGCTCGTTACCGTTGTTAATTGGTTAATTAGGTTGAGGTATTCCCTACCTCGACCCCTCTCCCCCTGTAATCAACCTAATTAACCAATTAATAACGGTAACGAGTCCCTGTGGGTATACCGGAGATCCCATTGAATGCCGTCTTTGTCCATTTTGCAAATCTGATACGGAGGATGAATTCCACTTTTTGATTAAATGCCCTGGTTATAGCATCTCTGGATGTCTATTATTTACAAATATATCACGAACATGTGCCAACTTCATCAGTATGCCAGATACGGCAAAATTTGTATGGCTTCTCTCTGCCGAAGACATGGTGGTCATCTCTCTGGTAGTTAACTTTATTCATCGCAACCTAATTAAGAGGAAGTATTTGATGAACAACGTATCTTCTTGAATCCGGTGAACATGTTATGATTTATTCTGTTGTTTTGTTTTCCCATGCAATCCTGTACATATTAACCCATCAACGGGTAAAACAGTACAATTAAAGGTTCTATTCTATTCTACTCAACAAGGACTTCAGTCACCAGTATTTCCGGAGTGCGTTCGAGGCCAAGATGGACTCGCAACAGGGTGAGTATGGCACCGCGGAGTGAGAAATTTAGATGATATCGGGAATGGGCGAGATGTGACAGCGTGTTCAGAGTACCTTGTGTATGTTGATAGTTGTAATGTCACCAGGACTGTGGTTAGTAGTAGTGTCTACTGAAATTGACGCAGTAGCGCCTCACTGCGCATGCGCGAGAAAAACAAATTGGGGCGGTATGCGCAGGAGTGATATGCGCAGGTATGACGTCACTTCCGGTTGGGTTGAATGAGGCGTGGCCTTTGGTACATGTCTAGACTTGTTTGTGTGTGTTGATGTACTGGGGTTTTTCCCCACAATGGCGGCTAATGGCGGCTAATGGCGGCTAGTCCGCCATGTTGGAAAATGGCGGCTAATGGCGGCCAATGGCCGCCTAGTCCGCCATGTTGGAAAATGGCGTCTAATAAAATGGTGGCTAATGGCGGCTAATGGCGGCTAATGGCTGCCAAAATGGCGGCTAATGGCGGCAAGACGTGACAGCCTATGGGAAAATGGGGCAAGATGGCGGCTAATGGCGGCTAATGTCGGCTAATGGCGGCTAATGGTAGGAAAAAATGGTGGATAATGGTGGCTAATGGTGGCTAATGGCGGCGAAAATGGCGGCTAGACCGCCATTGTTGTAGAAAAACGTATAAAAGGGGGTGATTTTTAGTGGTTGGGTGTATTCATTGCACTACCTCACGGAGCTGTCACACCTACCTGACCAGCCTGCCTGCCTGCCTGCCTGCCTGCCTGCCTGCTTGTATGAGACGTGGAGAGAAGCATGAGACGTGGAGAAGATTTTCCATTGGACCCAGCAGCACCTCCGTTTGAAGCCTTGCCTGAAGACGAGCGTGTGAGGGACATTTATCAACGTCACTGGGCTACCATACGCCATTGTTTTCACCGTGACCGTCGTCTATTGGACTTGTATAACTATCGACTGCAGGACCTCACGTATCTGTCTACCTATGCCGAGAACATTTTCACAGATCAGGTGACAGCGTTCAAGTTGAATATGACATTCGGTTACATTTTACGGCACAAGGAGACGGACCAGATGCGGTATTATTATCCCAGCAATAATACCTATGTGTTTGACCAGCCGTTCACGGTGACGGATGCGATTTCCCTGGAGCCACTCATCGACCAACTGACTACGTTGGATCCATTGGAATGGGCCCGGTTGCAACGCCCCAATACCAAATGGCTTGTGGAAATGGTGACCAACGTCACATTTTTCGTCACGAAAATGAGAGATCATCCTATCGGTGCTCCTGTACTACTACCCCCTTGGTTGCTTCATCGACCCGGACTGTATGCATTAACCGCAGGGTGGAAGGGGCCCTACAAAGACCGGAAATGTCTGTTTCGGTGTTTGGCCGTGCATCTGGACGAGTGTCATCCCAGGAGTTGTGACACAGTGGCCAATGGCTATTGGGAAGAGTACTTAGAGCAGCAAGACTTGGATGAGCGGCACTTCCGTGGAGTCCCTTTCAAGAATTTGGATGACGTGGAAACTCTGTTCAACATCAATATCTTTGTATACCGATTACGATGCGAGGAGGATACATTTGTGGCTGAATTGGTTCGTCGTTCAACAGAACGGTATGCTTCTACGATGAAAGTCAATGTCTTCGACTACAATGGCGTGAGTCATTTTTCGCTGATCTACAATATGAGCCAGTACGCCCAGTCTTACAGTTGTGCCCAATGCCATCGGGTGTTTAAACAGTCTCAGGACTTACATCGACACGAGAAGATTTGTGACAACAGTGTGAAGCGAAAATTTCCGGGTGGTGTGTATCATAATACGCCTACTATTTTCGAGGAACTGGCCGATGAGGGTCTGATCATACCGGAGGCGGACCGTTATTTTCCCTATCGGGCGTGTTACGATTTTGAGGCCCTGTTGGAGCCCATGGACATGTTTTCAGCGAAAACGCAGTGGACGCAGCGCCATATTCCCCTGAGTGTCAGCGTTTCCAGCAACGTACCTGGCTATGACGCTGCACCGGTCTGTTTCGTGTCCACCGGGGATTCCCATGAGTTGATCACCCGCATGATGGAGTATTTAGAGGAAGTCAGTGCGGCCAGTACGGAATTGTTGGTGTCCAAGTTCCAGGACGTACTGGACCAGCTGGACGATCGTATTCCTATACCGGGTGTATCGTTTAGTGACGATGAAGAGTCCCAGTCCGAGTCGGAGCCGGAGTCGGCGCCGGAGCCCATGCAGTCGCAGGATGTGCCTTTACCTAAACCGTATGCGGAGAAATTGAAAGCGCGCTTCCTACAATACCTAGGCCAGTTACCGGTGCTGGATTTCAACTCGGGGCGATATGACTTGAACATGGTGAAAGAATTTCTCTACCCCTACTTGGCCCAGGCGAATACCATCAAGTCCGTCATCAAGAAGATCAATAATCATATGGCCCTCACTACCACATCACTTCATTTCCTGGATGTACGGAACTACTTAGCTCCTAATTATAGCTATGATCAGTGGGTGAAGGCGTATGACTGTGCACAAACCAAAGGGAGGTTCCCTTACACGTATATATCGACGCTCGACCGTTTGGAGGAAACACAGTTGCCACCCCGGGATGCCTTCTTTGACGATTTGAAGCAAGTGGAATGTCCGGAAGACACGTACCGGGAACTACAGCAGGTATGGAACGATCAGCATATGCAGACCTTGCGAGATTTCCTGATATGGTATAATAACTTAGATGTGGTTCCTTTCCTGGAAGCGGCCGAGAAAATGGTTCAACTGTTTCGTCGTGAGATGCACGTCGACATCTTCAAGGAGTGCTTGAGTTTACCGGATCTGGCGCTTCGCCATCTTTTTCAAGAGTGTCCTACGTACTTCTCGCTGATGCAGCAAAAAGAAGCAGACATGCATGATTGTCTAAAGCAGAACATTGTGGGCGGACCTAGTCTTATTTTTCACCGTTTTCACGAGAAGGACGTCACTACTCTCCCCAGTGGAAAACCCTGTGCTAAGATCATCGGTTTCGATGCAAATGCCTTGTACCTGTGGTCTCTGGCCCAACCTATGCCCAGTGGACATTATACACGTTGGTTGGCAGAAGGCCAGCATTTCACACCGCAACGCACTCCCTACAAGCATCTGGCTGACCAGTGGTTGGATTGGGAAGCCTATCGACGGGGAATTTATATACGCCATCAGACCAACGCCACAGAGAAGCGCATAGGAGATCGTCGACTCCCCGTCGATGGGTTTGCCCTGGTGGGTAGAACACCGACCGTATTCCAATTTTACGGTTGCTATTGGCACGGCCACGGATGCCATTTCAGCGCTGGACGCTTCAACCAACGACGTGGAAAAACACCGGAAGAATTACGAGAAGAAGTGGAGGAGAACGGCGATTATGTGAAAGAGAGAGGCTACCATCTGATCGAAATGTGGGAGTGTGAATTTCACACCATGTGCCAGGCCCTGCCCCATTTACGGCGTTTCCTAAAAGAGCGCGAGTACCCGCTGAGTCGTCGGCGACTCCTGAGTCTGCCACAGATGTTCGACGCCATTCGTTCTGGGGACCTCTACGGCTTTGTCGAATGTGATTTACATGTTCCCGACACTCTCAAGCCTCTCTTCGCCCAGTGCCCTCCCATCTTTAAGAACACGCTGGTGGGTCGGGATGATATTGGGGACACCATGGGGGCCTATGCGGAGCAACACGAGTGTTTGCCTCGACCTCGACGGATGTTGATTGGCAGTATGTGGGCAGAGAAAATCTTGCTGGGCACTCCGCTGCTGCAGTGGTACATGAGCCACGGTCTGGAAATTACGAAAATATACCAAGTGATACAGTACGTACCCAACGCCTGTTTTGCGGAGAATGCCGACATTGTGACGTCTGCCCGTCGTCAAGGTGATCAAGATCCGAGTAAGGTCATCATCGGTGAATCGTGGAAATTGACGGGCAATGGCTATTATGGCAAAACGGTGACGAACCAGGATAAGCACGTGAACGTGAACATTTGTACTACTGCCCAAGCCCGCAAAAAAGTGAATTCTCCTCTGTTTCGCTCCGTGGAGGTCATCGATGACGACACCTATGAAGTCACTTTAGCCAAAAAGACTATCCGTTACAACCTACCCCTGCAGATTGGATGTATGGTATACCAGGTGGCCAAGCTGAGGATGCTGCAGTTTCTATATGATTTCATGGGTGTGTATTTTAACCCATCAGACTGGCAACTCATGGAGATGGATACGGACTCGGCCTACATGGCCGTCTCTAATGCAGATTGGGAGTCCCTGGTGAAACCTGAGTTACGTGCACAGTATGAGGTGGAACGGGACCAGTGGCTACCTCGACGTGACCATTACCAGTACGATAAGCGTACGCCGGGCCTCTTCAAGCTGGAGTGGAGTGGGGATGCTATGATTGCTCTCTCCTCCAAGACGTATTACTGTTACGGGGGAGACGAAAATAAGTTTAGCTGCAAAGGGGTGAACCGGCGCGATCCCAACATCGACAAAGCCTTGTACCTGAACGTGCTGCAAAGCCAGGCCAGTGCGAGTGGGATTAACCGAGGATTTCGGGTGGTGGACCACCAGATGCGCACGTACATCCAGCAACGAGACGCCTTTACTTCCTTTTACCCGAAACGGAAAGTCCTGGCCGATGGCATCAGTACCACTTACTTGGACTTGTGAAAAAATGTCGAACACACTATGGACTGTTGATACACGAGTTAAAAAACTGTAAAAGTCAGGATGGCCGAGTGGTCTTGTGAAAAAATGTCGAACACACTATGGACTGTTGATACACGAGTTAAAAAACTGTAAAAGTCAGGATGGCCGAGTGGTCTTGTGAAAAATGTCGAACACACTATATGGACTGTTGATACACGAGTTAAAAACTGTAAAAGTCAGGATGGCCGAGCGGTCTAAGGCGCCGGTTAACTGTGCTGGTCGGCGAAATGCCGAACGTAGGTTCGAATCCTACTCCTGACAGAATTTTGTGTACCACTTGTATATACATACCACTTGTATTCTATTGTACATACTACCTGTATTCTATTGTACATAGTGTAACTTCCTTCTTGTTGACTTAAATAAAAAAAAATAAGTCAAAACCATCATTTTTGTGTTTTCCATGAATCTTTTTTTATTGAACATCAATGAACGTCAGAACAACAATGTCATAACAACAACGTGATAATAATAAAAAACAATAGTACTGCGCGCAGTGCATTGAATTTAAGCTAACCAGAGAAATGGAGCATGCACATTAAAACGAGAGGCCGTCCAGTCATAGACGAGGACATCACGGTCTTCGGCTTGACAATAATCATCAAACATGTGTACGATCGTTTGCATAGAATGTCCTCTACTCCGGTGAGTGAGATAAAACACACAGTACTGTCCGCACACACTACTCAAGGGTCCTTGTAATCTTTGAGTATTCCAACGCCACACTGTAGTAGATACGTCCATGAATTTCACCAAATCGGGATGTAGGGGTGCAAGTCCGTAGGAATCAAAGTATTCGCCTTGGCCTAGGGTGTCCACGTACACAGCCACCCAATGTTCACCGGGTCGAGACCCAGGGTCTGTATTCAGGATGTAGGCTGCTCAGGTGGTGGAGTGGGTGGGAAACACATAGCGTGGAAACACACCTCGAAAGGGTACCTTAGGATCTTGCTGGAGTATGACCATCAGCTGCTCTGTATACATGACTCTAGCTGGCGTAGTCACACAGGACGTTTCTTTGCTGATCCACGCTGATGACGTTATCAAACTCGGCGTAGCAAATCACGTTAATGGTCTGGCCTAGAGCGACGGCGAAACGCAGTTCCAACCGTAGGTTTCCTTTCTTGAGCAAGGCCAGTTGATGATCGTGTTCCAAGGTGGGGGTGACGTCGAAGGCGAACAACGTGTACCCACGGTGAAAGTCTCGTCGAGTGAAGGTATTTCCTTCGTCCTGGTTGTTTTGTCCTGTGGCTGTAAACAGGTTCAGGTAGCTCCGCACATAGTTTTGGTTACCAAAATCCGGTTGTAATGGACGGGCTGGAATTTGATGGCCGGCCACGTGCAGTGCCAAAAAGTTGAAGTTGAAATGTTGAAAGGCGAACGGATTCTCATCCTACTGTCCATTGAAAGCGGTGTTGGTCACACACGCCACGGTAAGACGTTTAGGGAGATCCCCTAGAAATAAATTTTCACGATTGACCATCATCGTACCTGCTGGCACAGAGAACACCTTGGTCTGTACGCGTCGGATGGGGTACAGGGCTGGTTTTTTCGATAAGGCTTCCATGTGACTCAGCAACACCCCCTGTTGCAAATCCACCGTACGGACAAACAGGGCTGCATCTTCAATGATGATCTTGTAATTGGCAGCCTCTCCAGTGGCCATCAAGGCGAACGGGGGTGTGGAACGGATCAACTTGATCTTGATGGATACACCGTTCATCATGTAGCGGTCTTGCAGGAACAGATCGGCGTGCAGTCGTCCCATCATATCGACGGACTTGCTATTGGCTGCCAAGTTTTTGCGCGTGGTGAACCCATTATTGGCAGCGAGCACGCTATTCATGGATCCGGGTGTATCCTTGTAGTACAGCGAGGCTTGCAAGTGTGTTTTTTTGGCATCATTGCCGTACGACAACAGCGTCTCCATGTAGGCTCGGTACGGGTACGTATTGG
This sequence comes from Hanleya hanleyi, assembly GCA_036873755.1. Taxonomy (NCBI): domain Eukaryota; kingdom Metazoa; phylum Mollusca; class Polyplacophora; order Lepidopleurida; family Hanleyidae; genus Hanleya; species Hanleya hanleyi. Next base: position 52,087 of record JAVTVY010017620.1, read on the forward strand.
TGGACGCACTGATGAGTTTATCGTTCAGACCTATATCCACCTGTTGGAACAAGGAGTGCAGCCAAAGATTCACCGGGCCTACTACCGCATCGTCCGCTATGGGGGCCCCGGCTCCGTCCACTATTTTGGCTTTCACGTACAAGTAGGTGTGGGCTAAATCCAAGTAGGCCGTATCTTTGTTTTCAATGGTAAATTCCAGGGGTCCCGTCCCCGTCAGGCTAGCCAGGGGTCGATGTTCTACCCAACGTCCTTCGGCCACACTGGTCTGGGTGGGTGGAATAGTCCACAAATTCAATTCACTGTTGGTAGACGGACACGACTCGGAGTGAATGAATGCCATTATGCGAAGATGTCTCTCTTACTCTTCTTCTTCTTCTTCTTCGTCTTATTCCGGGGTGTGCGTCGTCGGTGTGTCGGACGTCGAATGACTCTTCGCTGTACCCGTGGTTGTCTGTTAAGGGCTTTGGCGATCAAGACGCTGCCTGCTTCTTTAGCCCGTCGTTTGAAGGCTTGTCGGGGTGCTGTGCCTCCCAAGACATCACCGGCCACGTGCAATCCACTGCGTACCGCTTGTTTACCTACCGCTTTGACACCCCGTGTCACCAAGGGTAAGAACGTTTTCACGATGCTGCCCAGTATGTTCCCCAATCCGTGACCTCGTTGCATGCGTGCACCGCTAAAGATGGGCAAGTTCCCTCCCGTTTGTTTCTTGTGGTAGTCGCCATAGCTGGGCGTATGGCACTGGTAAGGCACGTACATTATACGAAGTGAGGAGAGCGGGCTTGTCGGAAATGAAGTGTCAGCACCACTTTCCCTCGTTCGAATGCAACCGGGTATCCCGTGTCATCTCTTATATCCACCATGATCGTGTTGATATCGGTATGTCGTACGGGTAGGTAGAGTATATGGTTGAAACTCTGGTTGACTTGATTGCCATACGTCTTCCTAATGGGGACCACCCGTAACAGAGGTGTGTTCACATCGCCCACAATATGGCTGTCCACTGCGTCCGAGTAGACGTAGAGTCCGTACATGCCTACTTTCATATCCATCACAACGTCACCGTTGTCGGTGGTGGGCCCCGTGTACACGCTGTAAGGCAGACCTAACATTTGCTGTAGTGTAGGACTGAGTTTCACACCCACGTTGGGGCTGAGCAGGATACAGGACTTGTCGTTGTGTGCGTTGACATCGAAGATCACGTGATTCTTGAAGGGATAGGCTTTCAAGGGTTTTGAATTATTTGTCACCTCCCGTAGAGACTTGTACTCCAACAAGGTGAGCAGACCCTCTATGAACGTCTTGGGCGTATCGTATTGGCCTGGGGGTAGAGTGAGTCGGTGTACTTTGCCTTCGTAGGTCACTTCGTACCATACTTCTTGGTCTCGTACGTTGTACCACGAGTAAGGGTACTGAATATCCACCAGTCCACATTCCCACCGGCCAGGTAAATGCAACGGTTGTGGTAATTGAGTCACGTACTTGGCCAACGTGTTGTCAGGAAACACATCGAGTGAACTGTTACTGGGCAGCGTGAGGTAAAACATGACGACTGAGCTTTCTGGCTTCTGCACCGGGTTTTAATAGGGTTTCCCCTAGTAGGGCTCCCAGGCCTTGGGCGGCTTACCTCGGCGTTGTGATCGTCGCGGTGACTTAGATCTGAGAGGAGTACGTCCCCGTCGTTGTGGTGTTTTGGGAGGTGACATCGGTGCCCAAGAAGAGGGTGGTGGTGGTGGTGGTGGTTCGTGTCGTCGTCTACTCGTCGATTGCTGCATAAAGGCCCAACGGTTAGGATTTCCTACCAATTCTTGAGGGATGTGTGTGTCTTTTAACCCCTGAGCAAAGGCTTCCCAGCCCGGTGGATTAAAGTGTTTGCGAGAACGTACCGTATCGTTGATCAGATCGGTGATATGAGATCCCGGCACCGCTTGGTTTCCAATCAGCAGCTGCCCCTGGTCGGTCCAACCCATATTAGGATTCTGTTTCACCCGGTCCAACAATAAACGAGCCTTGGTCTTGAATGCTTTAGGGACACTGGCCAACACTTCCTGTTCGAGCTGAGGTGAGGCAGAGGATGAGGGTGGTGGTGGTGGTGTGAGTGTGGGCGCTGCGGGTAGTAGGGGTGTACTACTACCCCTATATTGATCCATAAACGTCTTGTACCGGTTCAGCCTGTGATGGTAGAGTTGAATTTCTCGTGATCGGGTAGTCGACGTTGGAGTATACTATTCATCTCTTCGTTCAGAGACTGGAGTTGTTGCACCGTGGCAGGGACGGGATAGGGCGATTGCAAACTCTGTAACAGTCGAGGTTCGACCAGCATCATTTTTTTCGTATGTTCCATGTTAGCGTCCCAAGATGGAGCCTAGTAACGGTCCCAGTACGGTAGCGGCTAAGGGTGCGAGGAGTGCGCCGAGAAATCCACCTCGCTGTAACACCTGTTTCTTTTTCTTGACACTGCCCGTCTTCTTCACCAGCGTTCGTAGACCCGTCTTGTGCCGTTGCAATTTCCCTTTCTGCAGAGGACTGAGAGGAGCATTGCCTTTTAACACATTATGAGCCACTTCACACAAACACCGTACCAAGTCTGGGTCCGCGCCGCGCACCAGGGCCCGGCCCACCTCCGGTGGCGCGCTGCGTAATACGCGGAGGGTCGGCGCGTGCTTGCGTATCCGTGCAGACATGATGAGGAAGTGACTGCTAGAGTGGATTGTCTTCTTCTTTTATTTGGGTGTGTACACCGTCTGGAACTCCCCGGGAAAAATGTGGGTGCGCAATCGAAGTGCCGAGGGTGTGTCTTGTTTCAAGTCGATGAGTAGATACCCGTGAGCCCCTTGGGTGGCCTCTTCAAAGGCTTCCCGCACAAAGGCCGTGTTTTTAGGGTACATCTGTTTTGCCAGGTGCATAATTTGTGATGCGTCTCTGGGGTCTTTGAATAACACCACATACTGAGCATTCAAACTAATGTTCCTGTGCTCTTTGTTCTTACTGAAGAGATTCTGCACGATGTAGATGATGCTCAACCGACGATGATGGCTTCCTTTGGTAAAGAGACGGGTGATTCGACTGTCCGTTTCGGTCATCAGATCGTCGACCACGACCAAGGTGTCTTCTGGCGTATCCTCGGGAGGTAATCCTTCCACTAAGGTGAGTCCAGGGAGACGTGCCAGTTCCTCGTACGCCGGTTGCCAAGCTCCATAACACCACAGGATGCGAGCCACGGGCGGTGAAATGAGGGCTGACCCGTGTTGGATCAGGCGTTGAACGAAGTGTGTTTTCTCCGACCCCGTCGGTCCAGCGATGAGACACGTGAAAGGATGCTGCCACCGAGGATCCATAGCCGTTTTTTTTTATTTGGTGATTTGCGCCCGGCGTTCAGAGGCCCACCACCGTTGTCGTGGATCCCACCGGGGGTCGTAGTCGTGCGGGTACCGTTGCCGTGGTAAACGGTATTCACCGTATCCCCCTCTAGGTGTTAGCGTCGCGGTGGTGGTGGTGGTTGGTGGTGGTCGTGATGGGATGGAAGGTTCGTCGCTTCTCAGGGTAGATACGGCAGAGGTTGGCGGGATGAAAAGTGACCGCGTCGTGGGGCTGAGTGTGTGTGGTGATAGGGTCCGTAGTCTGAGGGTTGATACGGCAGGCTGGTGGATGAAAAGTGACCGCGTCGTGGACTGGATGGACTGTGGTGATTGCCGCGTCGTAGGAGCGAGAGTCGTGGAAGTGGTGGTGGTGGTGGTGGTGGTGGTGTTGGGTGGAGCAGCACTTGCACGAATGGTGTTGAAACAGGATATCAGGTACGTCAAATCGTAGAAGACTCCTCCAAATAAGGTACCCAGAAGCACTACTAGAAACACTACGGCACCCACTTGTCCTTTTCGAGTGCGTAGCAGTAAGGGTAGATGTGCACTATCCATGGTACAACCCTACACTGAAGGATGTAGGCGATGTGAGGTAGAATTTATAGTCGTTTCATGTCACGGCCTGACACCCAGGAATTAAACGAACTGGGCCAACCTTGCCATTTGACGAAATGATAGAGGATGCCACGTCGACGTTCCGTTTTCAAAATCTTTTCCACCGTGTAGTAGTCTTTCCGTGTTTTCACTACGGGTTGTAATTCCGCCTCGTAAAACGTGCCTTGCAGTGTTTCTCCTTGTAGATCTTCCAGTTGATAGACGTGTGGCTGTCGAGGCTTATGGCGAACGATGACAAAGTGCTCGTCACTCCAGTTGGGCAAGTAACTTTTCTCAAATTGCCCTTTGACTTTACTGATCCGTACCACATCTCCGCGTTTGTAACGGGGTGACGTGAGTGGACTGGGGTCTATCGAATACAGCGTACGGCGCACTTGATGTTCGTTGCGTTCTGTCACATCGAGGGGAGCTCGCTGGATACTGCGATGATAGGCTCGATTGTACCCTTGGACCAGTTGAGGTAGCACATCGATGTACCGTCGGGTGTTTTTGGCGGTAAAATACTTGTGCATTCGTCCTTTGAAGGTGCGATTGAATCGTTCCACCACAGAGGCTTTGGTCTCGTCGTACGTATGGAAGAAAAACACCTTCTGTTTCTTAAGAAAGGCTTGAAAGGGACGGTTGAGAAATTCTGTGCCTTCATCCGTTTGCAAATAGAGGGGTTTGCGTCCCGTCTTGAAAATCTGCTGGAACGCCCGTACCAGATTCTCTCCTGTTTTTGGTGCGAATGGGCAGTACCCATGCGTACTTGGATAAAATATCGATACAGGTCAACATGTACCGATGTCCATCATTGTGGGGTGGAAATCGACTCATATCGACCAAATCAGCCTGCCATTGCGCGTCTACGCCTCCTACGATGACTCGGTTACGGCGAAAATGTCGTCGGGCTGCTCGATGTAAGCGATAAGTGTCTTGGGTTTTTAACCATTCTCGAACTTCAGTTCGACTGATGCCTTGGGAATGTGCAGCTCGAGCGAGCGCTCCCACAGCGCTATAAGCGGCTGGACTGGTAGGGTTGTAATACAAATCGGTTAACACCTTGTTCACAGTGGTACGCCACGTAGATTCCTGCCGCCCACCTTTTCTCATCCCCTTTCGGGTGCCCCTCATCTGGGTGCCTGTCTTCCTACCCTTCATCTGGGTGCCTGTCCGGGTCCCCGTCCGGGTTGCGCTGTGGTGTGTTCGCTTTATGAGTAGACACTGACACTCTAGCCTGTGTGCACCCTATAGATATAGTACTTCATCGACCATGGGGATTACTTTTTCCAAGGCTGTCCATAGATCAGGGTCCAGAGTAAAACCACCTCGCTTCAGACAGAGGAGTCGAGCAAAATAGGGACCGCGGAAAATGTAGACGTCGTTACACAGGTGAATGCTATCACCGTCCAGGTCACCCAACAACACCCGTTTCAAGGTAGTCCAGCCTTCCGGTGACAAAGAGACACGCGCTGGTTCAGACGTACACCAACACCTACTGTCGTCATCGATGAGCTCCACTCGTTTGGGGTACAACAATAGGGTGTAGTCCGGTGTAAGAGTACGGGTGGCTACAGAGTTCGCCTCGGGGTGCAGTAAGTCGTGGACGACGGTGATAATAGCTTTCAGCGCCTGCCATAATACCGGACGGAGTATGATACAGGAGCCACCACACTCTTCTAACCGGGGAAAAAAAGAATCATTTCTACCACTTCGTAGGTAGACACCGACTCCCACGTGCATGAAATCGACTTCGGGCTCTTTTCCCTGTAACAACCGTGTCAATAGAGTCCATCCTGCTAGGGTTAAACATAGCTTCACCTCTCGGGGATGTTCTTCGATGAGCTGCAGTTGATGGTCATAGACGATCAGGATGACGTCAGGCGTGAGTTGGAAGAAGGCTTGCTCCCCAAGTGCTCCGTGCGCTGCCATGGTGGTGAATGACAAAACACCGACGAGGCAGGCCTGTATATATCGAAGGGTCCACGTTGTGGTCTATTTTTTCCCCTTCGTGAAAGTCCGTGATCACTCGTGTCTATTAAAAACCCTAGTCCGTAGCCGTACACGTTATAGGGTTTTTTTTCGTGCCTCTCTCTATCCGTACCCGTATACGTTATAGTTTTTATTCCATCCCTACCTTCGTGAAAGTCCGTGATCATTCGGGCTGTAATGTTATAGAGATAGGAATGCATTTAACCTAGGAATTTGCTATAGGCAATTTTGTGCAAAATCAGCGGATTGTAAATTAACCCAGCGGAAGGTAAATTAACCCATCAAGCTGCAGTTGATGGGCATAGACGATCAGGATGACGTCAAGCGTGAGTTGGAAGAAGGCTTGCTCCCCAAGTGCTCCGTGCGCTGCCATGGTGGTGAATGACAAATCACCGACGAGGCAGGCCTGTATATATCGAAGGGGTGCACGTTTTTTTCTCCCCTTCGTGAAAGTCCGTGATCACTCGTGTCTATTAAAAACCCTAGTCCGTAGCCGTACACGTTATAGGTTTTTTTTCGTGCCTCTCTCTATCCGTACCCGTATACGTTATAGTTTTTATTCCATCCCTACCTTCGTGAAAGTCCGTGATCATTCGGGCTGTAATGTTATAGAGATAGGAATGCATTTAACCTAGGAATTTGCTATAGGCAATTTTGTGCAAAATCAGCGGATTGTAAATTAACCCACGAAGGGTTGGGCGCGCGGACGTCGGCGTAGGCATTCGGCGTAGGCACCAATCAGCGACGCGTACATCCATTCTAATGTTATAGATATATGCAATCATTTAACCTGGAGAATTGACTGAATTTTGCCCAAAAAGTGAGGATTCTGCGGGGACCCAGCAGGCATGACTCGCGCCTAAATTAGACCAATCAGCGACGCGTAGATGAACTCTAATATTATAGAGATAGGAATGGATTTAACATAGGAATTTGCTATAGCGATTTTGTGTAAAATGAGGGGATTCTGACGTGACCCAGAATGCATCACTCGCGCCAATACATAGCTGTACATGCATTCGGCTAGAGAAAATGTTTCAGGGCCAACCCTAATGTTATAGACATAGGAATGGATTTTAACATGGGAATTGACTGAATTTCGTGCAAAAAGTAAGGATTCTGCGGGGACCCAGCAGGCATGAGTGGCGCCTAAAATTGGACCAATCAGCGACGCGTAGTTCAACTGAGATACGAAAAAAATGTTTCAGGGCCAACCCTAATGTTATAAACATAGGAATGCATTTAACATGGAGAATTTGCTATAGGCAATTTTGTGCAAAATCTGAGGATTGTAAATTAACCCAGGAAGGGTTGGGCACGCGGACCTCGGCGTAGGCATTCGGCGTAGGCACCAATCAGCGACGCGTACATCCATTCTAATGTTATAGATATATGCAATCATTTAACCTGGGAATTGGCCATAGCGAATTTCGTGCCAAAACAGCGGATTGTAAATTAACCCAGGAAGGTATGCTACGCGCTATATTGACCAATCAGCAGTCCCGAATAAGAGCCAATCAGCTATCAATAAAAGAGCCAATCAGCTATCAATAAAAAGAACCAATGAAGCCAGCATCACCCCATTGAAACAGCCAATGAAAATCTACTCTAGTTTCAGTATAAAGCCAGCGGGAACGTGGGAGCGTCATTCCAAATACCTTTGCCAGACTGACAAGACCCATACAGAGCTATAGAAGAAAATGATGAACAGCAGGGTGAGGGTGGCTAAGATGTCTACCACGAAGGCTTCGGGGCGAATAGTGGAAGCACACAGGGAGATAGCACGGAGAGAAAAAAACAAGATGATCAAGGCCGTGAAAGATTTCTGGCTGGGGTAAGTTCGTGAATGGTGCCGACAAGTAGATAACGATTTTACTCCGGAGGCAGCCAGGATTCTGCGTGCCCTGATCATTACGGCGAGAACAGTTAGTGATGAGGCCTGGTTGATCCATTTGAAAGCGGCGATGGAAGAATTGCATCCTGCACCCCCACAACAACAACAACAACAACAACAAGTCCAGCCGGTACCGGAATTCGTGGATATCAGCACCATTACACCAGCGAACTTGCTACAAGATGTGCCCCTTGATGCCGACCACGATCCACAACAACATCAACACCGGTACCGGCTGGAACCGTACCGCTACTTTTCAGTCAGCAATTTTTCGGAGTAGACAGGCAAACTCCCCCTGAATAAAACAGGGTAAACAAATTGACCTCAACGGCCCTTTTCAGGGCCACCCCAATCTACCGAAAGGGGAACTTCTAACTTGGCACATTCAATTCAAATCAGGTCCTACATAATCTCCTCTCCTCTATATTCTATATAATTACCAATCTCCAACTCCAAAAAACAATCCCTGCCCCTCAACGGCCCTTTTCAGGGCCAACCCCTAGCCCTTCCAACACACAGTTTTTTTCTCAGTGTTCAGGGCCAACCCATGCAAAAAAAATTTAGCCAATTTTGTGCAAAATCTGAGGATTGTAAATTAACCCAGGAAGGGTTGAGCGCGCGGACGTCGGCGTAGGCATTCGGCGTAGGCACCAATCAGCGACGCGTACATCCATTCTAATGTTATAGATATATGCAATCATTTAACCTGGAGAATTGACTGAATTTTGCGCAAAAAGTGAGGATTCTGCGGGGACCCAGCAGGCATGACTCGCGCCTAAATTAGACCAATCAGCGACGCGTAGATGAACTCTAATATTATAGAGATAGGAATGGATTTAACATAGGAATTTGCTATAGCGATTTTGTGTAAAATCAGCGGATTGTAAATTAACCCAGGAAGGGTTGTGCGCGCGGACGTGGTGATTCTTCGCCGACGTCCGCGCGCTGGCTGAGATCCACAACGAAAAAAATGTTTCAGGGCCAACCCTAATGTTATAGAAATAGGAATGCATTTAACATGGGAATTGATAGCAAAATCTGAGGATTGTAAATTAACCCAGGAAGGGTTGGGCGCGCGGACGTCGGCGTAGGCATTCGGCGTAGGCACCAATCAGCGACGCGTACATCCATTCTAATGTTATAGATATATGCAATCATTTAACCTGGAGAATTGACTGAATTTTGCGCAAAAAGTGAGGATTCTGCGGGGACCCAGCAGGCATGACTCGCGCCTAAATTAGACCAATCAGCGACGCGTAGATGAACTCTAATATTATAGAGATAGGAATGGATTTAACATAGGAATTTGCTATAGCGATTTTGTGTAAAATCAGCGGATTGTAAATTAACCCAGGAAGGGTTGTGCGCGCGGACGTGGTGATTCTTCGCCGACGTCCGCGCGCTGGCTGAGATCCACAACGAAAAAAATGTTTCAGGGCCAACCCTAATGTTATAGAAATAGGAATGCATTTAACATGGGAATTGGTAGCAAAATCTGAGGATTGTAAATTAACCCAGGAAGGGTTGGGCGCGCGGACGTCGGCGTAGGCATTCGGCGTAGGCACCAATCAGCGACGCGTACATCCATTCTAATGTTATAGATATATGCAATCATTTAACCTGGAGAATTGACTGAATTTTGCGCAAAAAGTGAGGATTCTGCGTAATGTTATAGAAATAGGAATGCATTTAACATGGGAATTGATGTGTTATTTACCTATTGTTACCTAGGTATGTGTGTGCATGTGCAGGAGTTGGTGTTATTTTGTGCTTTTGAATTAGAAGCTTCCTCTTTCGAAAAGATTGGGTGGCCCTGAAAAGGGCCTTTGGAAGATGTAAGGGGTTACTTCGTTGGGAACAGGTCGGCTTGCCATCTCTGAGTACACACCGGGCTTTTCAGCGCTATGAGTTTACACACTATGGGGTTGTCAGAGCACGTAGGCTCTGGTCTTCGGGCATGTCGGTGAATACAGCAAATACATAAGGCTTGATGGCCACATGGAAATATAGCGTATTTGGCAAATTGACTAGCGCATTCGACGCAGCGTAAATACTGTGCTGCTTTCCATCTTGTGTTTGGTGCCAGTCTTCTTCTTATTGCCATAGTGTAGTACTCCATCTCTTGCTGCTGTAACCTTGCCATTTCTTGTTGTTCTTTTTTTTCTCTTTCTGTTGCTTGGTCTTCTTCCAGTAATGGCGGCTGTAAAATAGCCATCTGTTCTTTTTTTCTCCTTTCTCTTTCTCTTTCTTGGTCTTGTTGGACATGTTGAGCTTGGGCTTGTTCTTGATGTTGTTTGTAGACATCTTGTAGCACTCGGTCAAACCGGTCGCATTGGAGTGCAGTGACATCCGCTACCACTTGTGCTCCTGGGTCGTGTTCGCCGCCCTGTACCGGTTGGTCTTCTGCATCTTTAAATAGGTCTTGTATAATATCACCCAGCCAATGTTCATCGTGTTCCATATCGATGTGCTCTACCGGTTGGTGTTCATTATCTATGATTAACTCGTCTAATAGGTTGTCAATATCCATGATTTCAGTCATAGTTATGATGTAGTTGTGAATGAAAGGCGAGATACTACGCGCTTTTTATAGTCTAACCGTAGAGCGCGCGGACGTGAGCGAAATCTCTCCCTCAAAACCTGGTGCTGGCCTAGGCTGGCAGAAATTTTGTGTTTTTTTTGCAACTTTAAACCGGTGTGATTTTGCAATAAATGCGAGTGGACGTATACAATTTATTTCAACTTGAATTGGGGCAACTCATCATGTAGCATTGAAAAATTCAGAAGGCTAGCGGCAGGGTAACTCACTATTTTTAATGATTTTATCGATTTTTAGACCCGTAAGGTTATGGATAGGGTGGTATGGAAAACCCGGTACACTTGAAATAAATCGGTTTTCCTCGGTAAAAATACGTCAGGTATGTTCCTCACAGGCTTATAATGTCACCCTGAAAATTGCAGCCGGTTTATCGAAAGAGAAGTGTGAATTTTTATCGTATCACACCGGCTACGGTAACACAACACTATACAGTCTGCAGGCAAATGTGAGTACAGCTATGCATGTGAATGGCTGTGTTACCATAACCCGCGTGATACGATAAAAATTCACACTTCTCTTTCGATAAACCGGCTGCAATTTTCAGGGTGACATTATAAGCCTGTGAGGAACATACCTGACGTATTTTTACCGAGGTAAACCGATTTATTTCAAGTGTATCGGGTTTTCCATACCACCCTATCCATAACATTACGGGTCTAAAAATCGATAAAATCATTAAAAATAGTGAGTTACCCTGCCGCTAGCCTTCTGAATTTTTCAATGCTACACGATGAGTTGCCCCAATTGAAGTTGAAATAAATTTTATACGTCCACTCGCATTTATTGCAAAATCACACCGGTTTAAAATTGCAAAAGAAACACAAATTTTTTGCCAGCCTAGGCCAGCACCAGGTTTTGAGGGAGAGATTTCGCTGACGTCCGCGCGTAACAATGGCGGCCAATGGCCGCCTAGACTATAAATAACGCGCAGTATCTCGCCATTCATTCACAAATACATCATGACTACCAGACGGAGGTTATTCAACGCGCAAGATCCGAGAGAACGTAGAGAGGTGATTACCAGTGAAGAACATGGCGATGGTGTGACAATAATTACAAGCTTTGAGCGGGTGCATAATATTGCCGATACGTTGAGACGGCGAAGTGAAGAACAAGACCAAGAGGTGAGGCACACTTTGGACAATGAGGATGTCACTACGGACGATGAAGAACTCCCCGATCTAGAGTGGTTAAACAGACCCCCAGCAAATACAGCGGCTACCCAAACGCCACCAACTACCACAACGCCGGCTACGGACACAGGAACGCCAGCTACCACACCGCCAACTACAACAACAACAACAACAA
>JAVTVY010017623.1:0-68650 GCA_036873755.1 Hanleya hanleyi
CAGTACGTGTAAGATAGTGACGTATGGCTCGAACGGGACATAGCAGAAGATCGTTCTCAAGACCATGTACAAAGTCTGATAACGCAGGAATGGAGTACGAGCGTTGAGCGCACGGACCTGAACGAACAGATTCATTTTTGGCGATAAATTCAGGGATGGGCCGAAAAGAAATGCAGGACCAATCCGCTGTCCAGGTCATGGACGATCTTTCAAGAGCGTGGAGTTCAGACACTCTGGAGGCCAAAGCGAACGCCGCCAAGAAGGCCGTCTTATAAGACACAGCTTTAATAGACGCGGACCCCAAGGGTTCAAAGGGTGGATGAATCAGAGCACACAGAACCACACCGATATCCCACTTCGGTAACAGTTGGCGAGTACGACGCGACTGTAAGGCGAAGGCGCGAATTAGCGCAGATATGTTATCATTAAGGCTAATGTCAGTACCCGAAGTAAGCCGTAATACCCTAGCCAAAGCAGATCGATACCCCTCGATGGTGGTGATTTGAAACTTCTTATCCCGGTGGAGGTGAAGGAGGAAGTCCGCTACTAGGGAAACAGAGGCAGAGTTGGGATCGGCATCATGTTGTCGGCACCAGGAGACGAAATAGGCCCATTTCGCCTGATAGAGCTGCGATGTGGAGGATCGGTTGGCTGAAACCATCGTCCGTGCAACCTCTGCTGAAAATCCTTGGAGAGAGAGTGCACTCTGGATAGTCTGCAAACGTGTAGGTTGAGCCACCGCGGGTTGTGATGGAGAATCCCGTGCGGTTGACATAACAGGCTGGGCCAAACTGGGAGACATCGTGGTGGGGCAGTGAGGAGCGGAACCAGGATCGGAAACCACTGTCGACGAGGCCACCACGGAACTACTAGCAGAATGATGCAGTCGTGTTGAGAGATCTTTTGAAGAACCTCCAGAATCAGGGCCATTGGTGGGTAGGCATAAGCTAGGAAGTTGTCCCAGTTGATAGATAGAGCGTCGATGGCGAAGGCTTGAGGGTCCAGAATCGGACTGACGAACAGGGCTAACTGGGCGTTGTTCCTTGTCGCAAACAAATCGATCAAAGGTGGTTCCCAAATGTTGCAAATTTGCTTGAACACCTCTCGATGAAGTTGCCACTCTGTCTGAAGGACGGTGTCCGGCCTGGACAAGCTGTCCGCTAAAACATTGAGACGACCAGGAACATGGCGAGCATGGATGTGACAATGATGACTGCGCGCCCAGTCGTACAGATTCCACACCAGATGAAACATTGATAGAGATCGGGTGGTACCCATCTTGTTGATGTGGGCAATAACCGTGGAGTTGTCCGTCGCGATGAGAAGAGACGAGTTCGTGAGATGTACACTCCAATGTCGAACCGCTAAAATGACAGCCTTCATCTCCAGGAGGTTGATGTGAAGTTTGGCATCCAAAGTCGACCATCTGCCGGACACTTCCAAGTCGTCCAGATGGGCACCCCAACCGGTCTCCGAAGCATCGGTATAAAGATGGTGAACCGGAACCGGAAAACGGAATGGAACTCCCTGCATGACGTTGAGGCGGGACTGCCACCAAATCAGATGTGGATGTAGAGACGTCAAAACCGGAACCGCAGGATTTAGGGATGGCGTCAGAAGAAAGGGGTACAGATGATACTGTAGTGGTCGAACTTGAAGACGGCCGTAATGAGTAAGACCCTGTGTGGAAGTCAGCAAACCCACCAGACTTTGCCACTGCTGCCGAGTCTGTGACGTTGATGACAAAAACTTTCGAATTAGTAGTTGAATTTTGTCCCAACGGTCCTCTGGCGGATACACCAGTTGTAGTCGTGTATTGAAAACTGCTCCGATGTAACGGCGAACCTGTGCCGGAACTAACTCTGACTTGAGAGGGTGAGGTATGAACCCCAGGTGACGTAACACCAGTAACGTGAACCGGACCTGGGCGTTGAGAAGGGATTCGTCCGCCGCCCACAGAAGTATGTCGTCGATGTAGACTTCTATCTGAATCCCTCGTAAGTGAAGAAAAACCATAACCGGAGTGGTAATCCGGGTAAATAACCAAGGAGCGATGTTGACCCCGAAAGGGAGAACCTGCCATTCGAAGCGTCGATCGTTGATCATGAAGCGTAGGTAACGGCGATGGCGTGGATGAATTGGAATGTGAAGATACGCATCCTGGAGATCGATTGAGGCCAGCCAATCCTGGAGATGTACACGGGCCCGAATCGATGTCACAGAAGGCATCTTGAAATGAGGTGGAGAGATGAGGTGAAGCTTGTTCAAAACCTTTAAGTCGATCACCATGCGCATCTGGTCTGAGTCCTTCTTTGGAACCAGAAAGACGTGGCTGTAAAATCCCACACTGTCTTCGGCCCGTGGTAATTCTCTTACTGCTCCCTTGTCCATGAGCGTAGTGACCGAAGATAGGAGCGTCTGTAAATGATCTACAGGAACTGGCAGACGAGAGGGACGAGGCCAAACGATGAGTTTGGGCAAAGACTGGAAATTGAAAAGAAAACCTTCTTTTAAAACTTTGATAATCCAGACGTCGTTGGTGATGAGCCGCCAATTCTCGTGGAAGACTTGTAGACGCCCGCCCACGACCTGATGAGAGAATGAGCGGAAGGCAGGAAGTTGAAAATCTACGGGATGAACAGGCACGGGATAGTCATTTACTGGGACGTCCACTTCGTTTGGTAGATTTACCCCGAAAGGAACGACGTCCACGACTTTGTGGAGGTCTGTCAATTCCGCGAAAATTACTCCGAGGGGCCGCTTCTTGTTGAGTGGTAGTAGAAGAAGAAGTACGACCCCGTCTAGACTTACGGTCAGTGGCGACACCCGGACGACGAGCTACTGCAGCAATAAGGCGAGATGTCCGTTCTTCCCGAACTGAAGGCATAACCGACTCAATGGCCTCGTTGAAGATGAACTTCGATGCCAAAGGTTGATGAATTAGTTGATTTTTAACCAACAAAGGAACATCCGGTTTGAGTACTTTAAGTAAGGAATCTCGTTGCGCCTTAAGAAGCGAAACGTAGGAAAACGAACCAGCATGGATGACTCGACGATTAGTCTGTATGAGCGTGTCCAAAAATCCACGCAAATAAGCTACACGGCCCGGAGACAAGCAGGCTGACCCATCATCACGAAGTAAGGTAGGGTCCAAGGCAATACGAGACGTCGCTAACAGAAACCAATCTGCGGTGGATGAAGCACGTTGTATTTCCTGCAGCATTTCCATAACATTACCCATAGCTTTGGAAGGGACCGAATAAGGTGTCGACAGGGACACCTTAGAAATGTTACTCAAATCCCGATCTCGTTTAGGTGGTTTGTTGGGCAATACGTCATCATGTATGTCAAAACGAGGCCGCAACAAAGGTTTATGGAACTTGTTGTCGTCCTCTAATTGTCGCTCAAACTTTACTAAAAGATCCTTCCAGGCCGGTGATGGCGCACACGAAGGACGAAATGTAGATGTTGAAGGTGTAGAAGCTAAATATGCCGCCGTCGAACCTTCCGTATGTGATGGTAACTCAACGGAAGCCCGTGGCATGTCCGGTAATAATGAGAAAAGCGCCTCCATTTTATCAGCATTATTCATGTTATGCGTAGATTCCGGCTTTTCTACAGAAGAGGTGGAATTATCATCAGACTCGTCATCTGAACTCGACGAGACTGGCAAAGTCGGACGAGAAATACGACTCCGGCGAGAAGTAGGCACGTTATGGACGACTACCTGATCAAGGAAAGGAGTCCGGGAGTGATGAACGTGACGGTCTAGATCCGAAGGCGATATCGCAATTCGTGGTAGACGGACTGGAGACACCGGAGAATGTAGAATCGAAGTACGTGAACGGTGAGCCGTAGAACGGGAAGGCCGACCTGTAGTATCTCCATCACCCGTAAAGCGAGAATCACGAAGCGGTGAACGAGATTTCCGAGTAGGAGATGGAGAACCACCGACATGTGATAACAAGGGATGTGGTGTAATAGATCGAGGCGGGAACACAGCAATCTGAACTGGAGAGCGAGAGCGTGAACGGCTTCGATGCGTACGTGAGCGTTGAGAAGAAACATGAACCCGACGATGTGAAGAATTTCGATCTAGCAAAGTCGGAGAATCCAAATCCGCAATCTGAACCGAGAAGGGAAGGACCGAATGACCGACCATAGTACGCGAAGCTGATTTAGACGTACGTTTTTCTTTAACACGTAAAGGAGAAATCGACACCCGGCGACGTTTACTCCGTTTACCTGTAGCGGAATGTAAACCAATAGACAAAGGAGAGGTCGATATAACATGGGCCTCCACTGCATTCCTTTGTTCCGCGAGAACAATAGAATGCTCAGAGGTGGCAGGTTTAGGACGGGAAGTCTTTGTTGGTGTAGACAATGAAACCGGTCTGGCTGCTGCCATAGACAGGCCTGTACATGTAAGGCTGTCTAAAACCTGCGTTTCCCTCAGACTCAAAACTTTCCCACTAGGAGGAATATTTACAGAGGTGGGAGAGTTTTGATTACTATGAACTACATTTAAACCAATGCCAACAATGTCTTCGTTGGCTTCCATGTCATTGACAAGGGCAATCTCTAACACGCGTCTGTCGACCTCCGAAATCATCGGGTCGTCAGAAGCCTGCAGAAGGTGAGCTCGTCTAGCCTGAGCATAATTCGCCCACGCTAGCGAGTCCCATGATACACACTCGGCACATGAACTGCGCCGGTAACATAATTCTTTGCATAAAAAACAAACCGTGTGGGCGTCCAAACCGGACCAGGTTTTCCCACACGTAGTACAATTTGAAACTGGAATCTCAGACATGATTTATGAAAGAAATTCCAACTAAAGAAAGAAACTTTGAAGTCAAGAAAGAAAACAAGTCAATCTCGTATAAGGATACTGCGGGTCGTTAACAACAACAACCCAGGTTGTATAAAACACTTCTTCCTGTGATGTGCACTGCGTGAGGTACAACAGAGAAAAGAGAACGATAATGGTTTGTGCAGACCCTTTATAGTAATCCTGCTGGAGTGGATGGGAGTTCCCCTGGCGGACGATTCTCCGCAAGGGGAGCTAACTTTTGAGTTTAACTTCCGTTTTCTACGTTGTATATCTTCCTGACGGAGATTAATTAGGCATAGAATTGAAACAGGTTTATTTGTGACATAAAAAGCTCCTTCTGTGTACCCGTTTTGAGTCCGTGTTCTTCAACAGGCGTTATGACCTCACAATACTTCAACCGTGCAACCATTCCGAGGCGGACACTAGGGTCCTCCTGCATCTAGCACATGCCATGGAGAAGGGTCATACAACAGCCTATGTTCGCACGATGGACAGCGATGTCCGGTCTTTGAAGACCCTCGGTCTATCGGAACTCTTGGTGGACTTCGGTACTGGAAAGAAATATTGTGACATTCAGTCCATACCGTTTCTTCCGATCTCGGTCCGTCAAATCCTTGGCACTACCCCTCTTCCACAGCTTTACTGGGTGCGACCCGACTTCACAGTTCCTTGATAGCGCAAGCCAGAAGGTATAGATACCAATAATCATTGGTATATTGTTGCTAAAGCGGTCTTTGTATTGCATTTCGAACATTTAAATACACATAGCGGCGTAGCGGCATAGTTATAGCATTTTGTCAGCAGATGTCATCTCCGGAGTATTTTAGTATAATTTGTTCCTGAATACTCTTCGTTCGATTGTTCTTAGTGGTAACTGTTGATCTTTGACCTTTGACCCCAACATGGGTTGACCTCAAATCTTCAAAATAGGATCAGAATCGGAGAATGCCACAAACCTCTATGGTATTATTTGTGGTTCTTTTGGTGTTATACCTACAATTGACCTCTGGTTCGGATGACCACTATCGCGACTCTCAAATGAAATATTGCCCCGAATCGCCAAAATAAGGCCAGATTCGGGTTACTCAAACCTGGAAACCAATAGAATGAGGCAGTTTATATATCTTGCCCCAAAACCACTGATAATGGCGAATTTGTCCCCAAAATGCCCTTTAGGGTGACCTTAAAGGTTACCTTGACCTAAAATCGTTGAAATAAGATCACAATCAGATTCTCCGACCCCAAAAACCACTAAAAAGTGCTATTATTCACATTTCTAGCCCTTTTAGTTATTCAACTATAACCAGGATGGCGACCATATTGAATTTCGCCGAATATGGCGGCCCTAGGGGGCGCCCGTCTTGGCGCCCGTCAAAAATCGAAATAGTATGGTATGGGCGACATATGGGCCAAATTTGGTGCTTTTGGAAGAATGTGAACCAAAATATCCCTAACAGCCCCCACTATATGGAAATAGTATATTTAAATGCTCATATTACCGCATTAACCAAATGACTTATACATGTACAGAGCTAAGATGCCGCAACGAAAGCATTCTCGTATTTCCAGAGACCAGACCTATGTTCTTCATTTCAAGTATCACCCCTGGCCGAGTTCTAACCTGCATTCTTACTTGCTCCTTCTCGTTTCAATATTCATACCTACATCTCTCACAGATAATCTAAAGCATTTACTGGACACGATCTACATAGTGGATACCTCAATTACTTTTCGATCTGTCTGATGATGCCTTGTGGTCTACTTATCTCAGTTTCTGACATCATTGCTTATCTACAATTGAGATAACTAGACCACAATGCAGATATCCTCTATGTATAAAAAAGAATTCATAGCTAATGACAAGCATACACTTGATTGAAAAAGGTCTTACGCCAGAACGTTCTCAGTCATACAATCTTGGGAAAGTCTTCTTGTTTATACAATCAAAACTGTATGTATACTTTATAGATTACAGATTTACCTGTAGTGACACCTGTTTACTTTCCACCTGTGAGACGAGGTCGTTCCATCGTTCATTAACATTACCCACAGTCTGACTGATACTATTGTGACTACCAGTGCTAGCATAACGGTCCAGCTCTCTCGTCTTATCATTGAGCTCATCCACAGCACTACGATGCTGCTCAAGGAGTAGTAAGAATTCCTACAGAAAAGATAATTGAGAATAATTAACCTCTGACTGGGTCTTCAAGTAGAGTTATTCAGTATTCTTACAGAATATCTATACAGACCCATATCAAATGCAGAGCTGATTTTCTTTATAAAACTGTTTTCACATGAAGCAGATCTACTGCTACATATACCATTATATCACTTCATGAAGCTTTCCACTGATTCAGCTGCAACTTTACTGTGTTCACTGCTTCGATGTCTACGTGTATCTTTCAAGAAATAAGCTATTGTTTACTGATACACATGTATTTAACTGCATAAATATAAGCTTATATGTGCTTATCCTCTTTGAAAACCATCTTGCAAATACTGCATATATCCCGGCCATGGTTTGTTAATGCATGATTGTACTTGACTTGATATTCTACCCTGATTTCTCTTATATTGTCAATTTGTTCAAAGCATTTCATACATTAGTGCACGAAGTAGCTCCATATTCTGAGTTTCTTTGATCAAGAACTTGCACAGGTGGATGTCCAAGCCATACCTGAGAATGTTTGAGTTGTTGATTAGTGTCATCGGGTCCCCTGACCACACCAGCAGTTACACTAGCCCAGCGTTCCTCTAATTGCTCTAACACATCAGTTACCCTCTGGCTGGCTATCTGTAGGATAGAATTAAACAAATAATATATAGTTAGTCATATCTGCAATTGGCATTGCCATGTGCTGAATCAAGTTTCACAGAGAGAGGAGACCAGGGTTATCAGCTCAAATTCTGCAGGGCTTCATTCATCATATTTCAAACCAGGGTCATGATCTAACCCTGATTTTCAGTTACATTTTCATTTTCTTTACAACACTAGTAGGGATGTCATTAGAAGGGGGCTGGCGTTCCTTTTTGGCCCCTACTATGACCAAAACAGCACAGAACAGCCGCCTACTTTCTATGCTTGAAACACTGAAAGTCACTACTTGCCGCCTACTTCCATATCTTCCACCTGCTATCGATCTCCAAACTTAGTGACATCTCTGACTGGAATAAGTTTGTCATTTGAGATTGTTTTTAACTAACCATGGACTTATAAGATTGCATATCCTAGGGCTATCTAGATAATCTGTAACACTGGTCTTAAGAATGCGAGAATGTATAAGTCACAAGCAACATGATCATATCTTACATCATACTCTCTCCATTCAGTAGTCTTAGTCTCAAGCAGGTCCTGTCGTTTCTGTGCGGCCCGCACAACACCGTCCACCTTCTGGTTGATGTTACTGAGGGACTGTTGTAGAGTCTCCTGGTCATTCCTGTCCAGGGTGGGGAGAAGTCTCTCTGATAGCTCCATAATCTGCTCCATCTCATCCTGGCACAGACTCCCCTCCAGGAAATACTCCTGTAAGTAAGAACAAAAAACAGAGAGTCAGGTCTTACTGTAGACTAATATTGTGAGTCAAACACAGAATCATGTCTGACTGTAGGCTAATATTGTGAGTCAAACCCAGAATCGGGTCTAACTGTAGGCTAATGTTGTGAGTCAAACACAGAATCAGGTCTAACTGTAGTCTGATATTGTGAGTCAAACACAGAATCATGTCTAACTGTAGGCTAATATTGTGAGTCAAACACAGAATCAGGTCTAACTGTAGGCTGATATTGTGAGTCAAACACAGAATCATGTCTAACTGTAGGCTGATATTGTGAGTCAAACACAGAATCATGTCTGACTGTAGGCTAATATTGTGAGTCAAACCCAGAATCAGGTCTAACTGTAGACTGATATTGTGAGTCAAACACAGAATCATGTCTGACTGTAGGCTAATATTGTGAGTCAAACCCAGAATCAGGTCTAACTGTAGGCTGATATTGTGAGTCAAACACAGAATCAGATCTAACTGTAGGCTGATATTGTGAGTCAAACACAGAATCAGGTCCAACTGTAGGCCAATATTGAGAGTCAAAGACAAAATCAGGTCAAACTGTAGGCTAATATTGTGAGTCAAACAATTCTGTCTAACTGTAGGCTAATGCTGCCAGTCAAACAGAGACTCATGTCTTACTGTAGGCTAATATTGTGAGTCAGACACAGAATTGTTTTGAACTGTAGGCTAATGTTGTCAGTCAAACACAGAATCAGGTCTTACTGTAGGCTGATATTGTGGGTCAAACACAGAATTGTGTCTAACTGTAGGCTAATATTGTGAGTTGAACATTTCTGTCTAACTGTAGGCTAATGTTGTCAGTCAAACAGAGAATCAGGTCTTACTGTAGGCTAATATTGTGAGTCAAACACAGAATTGTTTTTAACTGTAGGCTAATGTCAGTCAAACAGCATGAGGTCTTACTGTAGGCTAATATTGTGAGTCAAACAGAGAATCAGGGCTTACTGTAGGCTAATATTGTGAGTCAAACACAGAATAAGGTCTAACTGTAGGCTAATATTGTGAGTCAAACAGAGAATCAGGGCTTACTGTAAGCTAATATTGTGAGTCAAACACAGAATCATGTCTACTGGTAGGCTATTATTGTGATAAAATATAGAATAATGTCTGGGTCCAGTCATAGTGAGGAGATTCTGTGATACCGGTACCCCTGTATTTTTGTATCATTTGTAAATAGCTATGAAGGGATATGTTATTTCCCCAGAAGTTCATCTTTTCAAAGGCTAATAGGGTATGTTAAAAACAATCAGTTATTTAAAAAGAAAAACAAAAAACAAATGGATGGTTGATCAACCATCAACAGTCACAGTTTGGCACCAAAATGCTGGCACTGTAAGCCACTCAGCCTTCCCACTTCCCAAAGACACAATTGTGCTAAGTAAGTTGACACCCAGACAGATTTCCCATAATACCTTGTGTTCCTCCAGTTGTTGGTAGATGGTGTCATACTCCAAACCTCCCTGACCAGCCTCCAGGAGATCTTCAGCTCCGTGTAACCACTCGGTCACCTGTCGCAGTGATGTCTCAAACTGAAGACGATCAGCCTTGGCAGCCATCAGATACTGCTCCTTCTCAGCTATAGCAGTCTGGTGATGAGAAACCAGAAGATATTTGAAAGCTTTCAGGTTCATGGTGTACAACTGGAATCTAATACTTTTTTCTCATTCATTAATATTTTTCTTTCTCCTGAATATAAATGAGCTAATCGAGCTTTTTCTTTCTGGTTAATAAAAAAGTCCATTTGTTTCCTCTTCCTTATCAATCTCATTTTCTATTTGACCCTGGTTTGGCCAATACAATATATTGTGTAGCAAGATGAGGTTTGGAAAATCTGTTATATCTGCTGTAAAAATATACAGTGAAACCTGCGTAAACCGACCATGCTTGAGACCAGATCATAGTGTCAGTTTTGACAGGGTTCTGGTTTATCAAAGTTCAAAATACTTTAAAGTTGCATGTTGGGATCATGGTTAATGCCGGCATTAATAAGTTGGTGAGTTTACCCAGGTGTCTGTATTAACAGGTTTCACTGTACATGAGAAGCAGAAGATTTTTACCTTTATTTTCTCCTCAATATTATTCAATTCATTCAGTTTGTCAGTTAGACTTTGTGGGAGTGGTTCCCCTCCATCCTCAAACCTTGTCTTCTCTGACTCAGCCTTAGTCTTCATGTCTTCCAACGTGGTCAAGATTTCTTCCGACATCACCTGATACCACAGAGAGAATGGACAAAATAACCTCCCCTCTCTCAACATGGATTTGGAATTCAAGAATTCAGTGAAAGAGCAAGGCTTTCAAAGTCATTCATATTTATCTCCCTTGATGTGACTAAAAGTTGAATTATCTCCCTTGATGTGATGAAGGACCAGCTGTTCCCTCAGTATCAAAGATGGTTCTCAGAAGGAAAAGCTCTGAAGAAGTAGATCCTGCCATTCACTATTAACTAAAACTGTTATTACTTATATCAAAAGCAATTTCACAGAATCGTGGTAAGAATACACAAAATTGAGCCAATCAAGCTATAATTCCGTATCATGTTTTATATTCTGTACCCTCATGGATAGCTAATCTGTACCACTGGCAATAATAAAGACTTAATCTGTATACGGGAGTATGGGCAAGAACTTGTCATTCAGGCCTACCACTCCATGGTTTTCTTTTTATTTGTCATCCCTCTGTGTTCTTGTCATCATGTTCAACACTTCTAAGTTAAGTGTAAATGTTTTAAGTCAGGACCTAAACGAAGATTGGACCAACCTTGTGTCTCTGGAGAGCTAGGTCAACTTTATCAGTGTCCAGATCAAGGGGTACTTTCATAGCCAGTGTCTCACATCTCTCCTCCATCCACAGAATTGCCTGCTCAACATCAGCCTCAAAATCCTCTCTTTCAAGCTGTACTCTCTCACATTCCAGTGTGTCCTCGTCAATAGCTGATCTGAGCTCATTCAAAGTGGAATGGAGTGATTCAACCTGGGCATTCAGGGTCTGGTTGTCCTCTTTGGTACCCTCCACACCAATCTGCTGAGCTTTGTCTCCCAACACCAGGATCTGTGGTTCAACTGTTTGTAACTGGCTCAGTATCATCTGCAAAAAAACATGAAGCATCATAAGCTGAATACCTTTTCCTAGTGTAATAATCACCACAGCATTTCTTGAACATGAACATTATGATATATATTTTACTTATCTAAATAACATTCACTGAAGGAGGCCTCAAATGTCAATAAAGCAATAATGTTGTACAGCCGATTAGCTTTCAAAGTGAAAGTAAATTGCTTATATATCCTCAAACTGTCTAATTTTGAAATAATACAAATGTTGTCCTCATAAGCAGTACTATTTCAGTGTACCTTAAATCTACTTAATTTGGTTGTAACAGGAATGCCTGACTGACGGATCTCATTCATCTGGTCGTGGCAGTTCCTAAGAGTTGTCTCCACCTGATCGTGTTGGTCGGTGAACTGTTGTCGAATCACCAAAGCTTGTTTACACCTATTGGCATACTGCTCAGACTGATCCATGAGCATTTCATGATGTGATATGATTCGCAGGATGTCCTCTGCATCAGTCACATGACCAGATGATCTCAAGGTCTCCACTGATTGGCTGAGCTCTGCTACTGATGGTCTGTAGCTGACCAGGTTTTTTTGCAGTGTCTGAAAAAATAATTCCAACAAACAATGAAATTAAGTCCCTCAAAAGAACAGTGGCAACATATATTGAAATGGATAGGTATTTTTCTGAATAAAATATAGGTATTCTATTTTAAGGAATTAGTTGCAAGGAACGACTGATGTTAGCACTATCAGAACACTACATAGAAAAACCACCTAAAAAGCCTTGAGAGAAGAACGACTATAATATTATGTAGCTTATATCTAGTGACAGATCACATCAAAGCAACTTAATTTATGAGGTCATACTTGAAAGGGTGCAACGGACACAGGAACGTTGTTGGATGGATGGACATACATGACAATGATAATACCACTGAAATTTCCCCATCAAGACAATGACATTTGCAAATTTTGCTTTCAAAAATTCAAATCAACCTATCGGAGAAATGTAGCTAGAAGCTCCCAGGGTGCACTGGTTTTTTTGAAACCAGCCTTTGATCATGCACTCTTCACCTCATACTCCTGTAGAGCCTGTCTAGCCTCCTCAACACTATGACCAACAGGTCGATTTAATCTCTTCACATCTTCCTGGGCAATAGCAAGCCATGACTCAGCATCTTGGATACTGCGTGAGATCTCTGTCCTTGTGGTTAGGGAACTCTCCAGGGCCTGGCGACGTTCTCCTACACTGGTGGCTATCCTAGACAAATACAGGGGAGAGAATAGTATTAGGGTGAGTCACTTCAAACAAGTGGGTAAACTCAAAGTCAACATTTAGGTGATAAATCAGCACAATGATCTGGGGAATATGCTGTACATAGAATCCTGTAGAAAAATGAAAGCTGTAGAAAATTTCTGGTTTCTTTAGAATAACAGACTAGTATTCTGTGGAATACTATTTGATGGAGAAATATATCACACAGAATTTTATACGATTTCAGTCCAAACTATTTAATATAGAATTTTTTCTTACAAGAATACTGTTGATTTTTTCAGTATGCATATAGACTATATGGTAGACTATGGGATTATTATATCACTTACTGGAAGTGTTTCTCTCGTAGAGACTTGAGCTGATTTTGGAAGGATAGTTTGTCAGTACTATCCAAGTTAGCCAGGAATCCCTCACCCCTGGTACCTATATCAGCAATCAGGGACTCAAATACCTTTGCTTCATTGGCAAGAGTCTAGAAGAAAGTCAAAAGTTAAAGATAAAGTATAGGTTGAATTTATTCAATTATATAACTTACTGTATAACTTTCACCAGAGGTAATAATGAAGTGAATGATAAAGCAAATCTGACTTGCCTTCCAAGTGTATGTAATATGTATGGAAATATACAGGTGAAAAGGGAAGGGAGTACTCCAGAATTAATTGAGTTCAAATTTCAAAGGACAGTCGTAAAGAGTTTGAGATAGAGTTGAACATTGTACCAGTGACAATTTTCCCCCCTGAAATGTTGGGACACAATAAGCCAAACTTTTGATCATGTATCTTAAAATTCTTTATTTTAAAACTAAAAAATTCAAACAATTTTGGTATGGTATCATAGTCTGAGTCAACTTCTAGACATTTCTCTCGTATATATTCCAGGTGAGACTTTAATTCCACCATTACCATACTGTTGTATAGCAAATAAATATTGTGCTGTTTGAATGATAGCACATACCTTATGTCAGAGTAATTTGTATACCATAACTTTGGTACCAGGATTTGGATGATATGAGACAATCTCTTAACTTGAGAATTTTGAAAGGAGGAGGGAGGGAATTTGGCTTAATGTCACACTCAAGTTTGTTTCACTCATATGGTGACAGTCAGTTTGGTTGGTGGAGGAAGCCGGAGTACCCGGAGAGAACCACCGCCCTTTGGCAAGTAACTGACAAACTTTCACACATGGACCAGCTGGGCTCGAACCCGTGCCAGTTCAGCGGTGTGAGGCTAGCGGTCACCAGCAAAGCGCCTTAGACCACTCGGCCACCGAGGGCCCTTGTCTGAAAGTTATTGTTTTATTCATTGTGGAATCTTATGACATGCCATGCATTATCATGCCTTGTTCTTGTTGATTGGAATTAGTGTTTCATACTTTTGCAAATATTATTGAAGAGCAATTTTAGTTCTCTGCAAGTACCATACTAGTTTAGTTCTTTCTTCAAATAACATTGGTAGCACATACCTGTATAACCATATGTACAGTATAACCCATGCTATCATACATGTTAGTATATTATTCCACTTCTCCAGTTATACCATTGGCAAATTTACCTAAACTGTTTTAAACTTTTTATTTGATAATACTATTTATTAGAGTAGAAATTGTAATATAGAGCAGAAAACATTATGCTAACATGCAGTCTTTGAAACAGAATCTCATCAAAAGATTGGTCAAATAATACTCATTTTGTAAAGTACATGTATATGAATGATATTCAAAGTGCAACTGTAGGATCCCAGAGAATGAAAGATAAGCTCATTTTTTGTACATGTATATATTTTTTTGCAAAATAAATTGAGAAAAAACTTCCACACCATGCTCGGGTCAAAACAGGAACATAAATAATACAGAGCTCAAGGCTTGCTTGAAAACATTGCACCAACCAAACTTAATGTAAGCGAACTTAGTAAAACAGCATACCTGGCATAATTCAACCTGAAAACAACAATACTACAGTAATAGATAGTACAAGAGCAAGAAATACATGTACATGTGCTATCACCATTCGCCATTTGGAGATTTAGCATTATTTTATTTTCCAGTAATCAGTATTTGTTTATTGTTGACTATTAAGCTCCTTGATTTGTTTGATACTTAACAAGTGCATGACCACATATCTGTGGATATCATATATGATCTGTGGAACATGTGCCCATCAATTACCTATCATCTAGTACATCATAAATGTCACCTATTTATCTATATAATGGAGTACCATGGCAATACTGTTACAGTCCAGACATCCCAGGATGGTGTCCACTCAGAACAAGGCAGTTAATAACATATATATTTGAAGAGCAGCATAAATACAAAGCTGCGCATCTGAAAACCCCTCAGCTCTGGGTGCCAACCATTCATAATGTATTCAATTTGAACCATACTACTTTGAAGATGTCAGGAACACCAAGCAGTGAAGTGACAAATATACAGATTATCAAAAATTTTGCAATCAGAAATGACCGCAAAGGTTTCCATCCAATCAGAGAAACCAGCAGTCATTACTTGTCTCTTGGTGTATCGATGATGTATACCATTCATCATACTGAAGACTTGAACAGTATCAAAGGATATATAGATCATCAATGATTTTACATCAATTAAAAATAGCTTTCCATCCAATCAGAGAAAATGGTTCTGTCATTCATTTGTAGTCTCTTGATGTATTGATGATGTATACAAAGTCTTGCATCAAACACTTGAACAGTACGAGAGATATAGATTTTGCATACATTAAAGATGGCAATCAAGTTTTCCACCTAGTCAGAGACACTGGTGGTCATTAATTGTAAGTTTCTTGATGT
This sequence comes from Hanleya hanleyi, assembly GCA_036873755.1. Taxonomy (NCBI): domain Eukaryota; kingdom Metazoa; phylum Mollusca; class Polyplacophora; order Lepidopleurida; family Hanleyidae; genus Hanleya; species Hanleya hanleyi. The sequence goes on from JAVTVY010017623.1 coordinate 15,540, forward strand.
ATCGATGATTTATAGTTTCATATGAAGCACTAAAATGGTATCAGATATAGATCATTAATGATTTTGCATAAATTAAACATGACCGCATATCCTTTCCGCCACTCAGAGGACTTAAATGGTATCAGAGATTTACATCATTAAAGATTTTGCATAAATTAAAGATGGCCAAAGATTTCCGCCCAATCAGAGAAACCAGCTCTGTCAATCATCTTAAGTCTCTTGATGCATCAATGATGTTTACCAAATTTTAATCGAGCACTTGAATTGTTTCAGAGATAGAGATCATTTAAGATTTTGCATAAATTAAAGATGGCCGGCCATCCTTCCCGCCACTCAGAGGAACTGATGTGGTTATTCATTGCAAGTCTCTTGATACATCGACGCTGTATACCAAGTTTCATATAGAACACTTAAATGGTATCAGAGAAATACATCATCAAAGATTCTGCGACTGGGAGCATTTACGTCTATTGTTATCCCGTTACCCGTGGTCAACACTTTCTTCTTTTAACGACGTCAACGACTGTGTGCAGTATTTCTACGATTATCTCTATTGTGCAATTAACGAGGCAGTCCCTAAAGTCAAGGTTAACAAGCAGCCAGAGGATGCTAGGTCCCCCGCCAAAATGGCAGCAATATTTATAAGCGCCGTCGGTTTCAGAAGATATTCATGAGGATGGCAACAGCTACTTCACAGGCGTAAGAAGCAGAGGGGTCTTTCCACCTTCCCAGGTTTTGAGATCAACTCTGAATGTTGATTGCTACTGTAATATATTTTCTTTACCATGTAGCATGAAAATTATGTAACCGAAATGCAACCCCAAGAGACAACTCATGGCATATTATCTGCAAACTAAATTTGACAAGAATATGAAGGCATCCTCAACCTATTGCCCAGAAACTAAATTTAGACTTTGCCACAAGGAGTCGCCACCTGTAGGTGCAGGCAGGCAAAACACAATCCCAAATGACATCTCATGTCATGGTATCGGCATATGAACTTTGAGACTCTGAAGAGGGCTCCTCAAGTTATTGCCGGTACTAGATGCCCACCGGTGTTCATGTTATTTGGGGCGGGTCACATATAAATACAAAATTTGAGAATAATCTGATGAGCAGTTGCCAAATTATTGCCTGGAAACAAATTTTTCCACCAGGAGACGCCACCTGTAGGCAGAAGCGGGAAAAATACAATCCCAAGGAACATGGTATCGTGGGGACATCTGCATACCAAATTTGAGAAGAATCCGATGAGGGTCCTCAAGTTATTGCCCAGAAACCAAATTTAGATTTTGACACCAGGTGACGCCACCTCTAGGCGCAAGTCAGTGAAATGCATTATCAAGCGACATCTTATGTCACGGTACATTCATACAAAATTTGAGAAGAATCCGATGGTCAGTTCTCAAGTTATTACTCGGAAACGAATTTGTGATGTTGCCACCAGGTGGCGCCACCTGTGAGTGCAAGTGAGCGAAAGGCAATCCCAAGCAACAGCTCCTGGCATGGTAAATGCATGCCAAATTTGAGAAGAATCCGATGAGCCGCAATGTTTCTCATGTTACCCAGAAAGGTACATATGTAGGATATTTCAAAGAAATTCGACCTGGAAGTGTTTCTAAGTTATCACTTGCAGCATGGAATAATGGAATGAACTCTAGTGGCGCCACCTCCGGGTGGATTTTGCTGAAACGCATCACCAACGGTGTTTTGTCGCAGGGAATGCATTTACCAAATTTCGAAGAAATCCGACAAATTGTTCGAAAGTTATCGCTCGCGAAGGATTTGAACAAACATGAACGGACATGCATTAAAGATTGGAACAAGACCCAGTGGCGCCACCTACAGGCGGATCTTGCTGAAACGTAATACCAGCGACGTCTTGTCGCAAAGAATGCAGATGCCAAATTTCGGAGGAATCCGACAAAGCATTTAGGAGTTATCGCTTACGCAGTATTTGCACGGACATGCACTAAATATTGGAACAAGACCCAGTGGCGACACCTACAGGCGGATCTTGCTGAAACGTAATACCAACAGACGTCTTGTCGCAAAGAATGCAGATGCCAAATTTCGGAGGAATCCGACAAAGCATTTAGGAGTTATCGCTAATATGAAGCATTTGCACGAACATGCACTAAAGATTGGAACAAGACCCAGTGGCGCCACCTACAGGCGGATCTTGCTGAAACGTAATACCAACAGACGTCTTGTCGCAAAGAATGCAGATGCCAAATTTCGGAGGAATCCGACAAAGCATTTAGGATCGAGTTATCGCTTACGAAGTATTTGCACGGGCATGCACTAAAGATTGGAACAAGACCCAGTGGCGCCACCTACAGGCGGATCTTGCTGAAACGTAATACCAAGAGACATCTTGTCACAAAGAATGCAGATGCCAAATTTCGGAGGAATCCGACAAAGCATTTAGAAGTTATTGATTACGAAGCATTTCCGTGCATGCACGGACGCATAGAAGTAAGACCCCAGTGGCGCCACCTACAGGCGGATCTTGCTGAAACGTAATACCAATTGACGTCTTGTCGCAAAGAATGCAGATGCCAAATTTCGGAGGAATACGACAAAGCATTTAGAAGTGATTGCGTACGAAGTATTTGCACGGACATGTCCGTGCATGCACGGACACATAGAAGCAAGAACCATTTTAAAGTCCCCGGCCGCGTTGCGGCGGGGGACAAAAACAAGAAATACCCACAATGGTACGACAATGATCTCATCAGCGTGTTACGAGATAAAGAGAAAGCAAGACGAAAGTTTAAACGAACCAAACACACTGATGACTATTCAAATTTCTCTGAACTGCGCTCGATTTTCAATGACTTGAAAAATTTCAAATATGCCGAATACTTGTCACAGATCGAGAACGATTTAAACGGCAATAGTAAACACTTTTGGGGCTTCGTTCGATCTAGTAGAAAATGTTCTTCAATCCCATCTACTATGTCTTATGACGGTACAACAGCTGATAATCCCGAGGATAAAGCTAACATGTTCAATGAATATTTTCACTCTGTTTTCTCCACTGACCACGATTCTGATTATCTACCTGAGTTTACACCTGTAAATCAAAGTACGTACATTACAGTTTATTGATGTTAAATATGACGAAGTTTTAGAAATCTTAATATCTACAGATGTTCGTAAGGCATGTGGTCCTGATGACATATCAGGGAGTGTGCGGAACAGCTAGCTCTCCCACTTTGTATCATATTTAATAAATCTCTTTCCACTGGTGTATGCCCGAGTCCCTTCAAAAGAGCAAATGTTTATATACCTATTTTTAAATCAGGGGAAAAGGAAAACGTAAAAAGCTATAGGCCTATTTCTCTTTTACCATTATTTTCGAAAGTTTTAGAACGTGTCGTTCACAACCAGTTGTATAATCATGTAAAACTATACATCACTGATTTTCAGCACGGTTTTGTTAAAGGTTGCTCGACATGCACAAATCTTGTGGCATACATTGATCAACTGAGCAAGTCCATCGATAACAAAAAACAAGTAGATGCTGTATACATTGATTTTTCCAAAGCCTTTTATTCTGTTTGTCATCGTTTTTTATTACACACACTTAAGGGTTATGGTCTCGATGGACCTCTGCTACAATTTTGTTCGTCTTATCTGTCCAACAGAGAACAATGTGTTGTTTTATCCGGTTTTAATTCCTGTTTTCTCCCTGTAAAGTCTGGAGTCCCTCACGGCTCAATTCTTGGACCGCTGATATTTGTTTTATTTGTCAATGATCTTCCAAATGCATTAGCACACTCTTGTATATCCATGTACGCAGATGATTCCAAATTTTTTAAAGAGATCTCCACACTGCATGACTGTCTTTTACTTGAGTGAGATGTGTGTAATGTTGCCATATGGTGCCTCAACTGGAAACTCGTGTTAAACATATTGAAATGATATTGTATTACTTTTACCACAAAGAAAAATGTTATTGTACACAATTATGTTTTAAATGACCTTGTTTTAGAAAGAGTAAGTCAGATAAAGGATCTAGGTGTTCTTTTATCATCTAATCTTAACTTTGGTAGTCATGTTGAAAACGTATGTTCCAAAGCATTTCGCATGGTTGGTTTTATCAAGAGGACATGCAAATATTTTAAATCTGTTGATACTTTGCGTTCTCTCTTTGTTTCTCTTGTGAGAAGCAACCTGGAATACTGTTCCTCTGTCTGGGCTCCCCATGCCGTTTGTCATATTGACCACCTGGAGTGCATTCAGCAGAGCTTTTTAAAATTCTTATATTTTAAAGCTGGAAAGAGTAGGGATTTTAATTTACAGACTCTTAGCCACCGTAGAATGATTTTAGATTTGTCACTTCTACATGGTATTGTCAATGCATGTTTTAACTGTTCTTATCTTCTTAGTCAGATTCCATTTTACGCTCCCTCAAGGAGACTTCGTAACTCTCAGCCATTTTATATACCCTTTTCTAGAATCGATCTTAGAAAACACTCGTTTGTTCCTCGTGTTTTAAGACAATATAATTATGTTTGTAACCTGGTGGACGTTGATCTTTCACCCCCAAGCAGAGTTTTAAACGGTGTATCAATAGTTACTTTTACAATATACAAAACTAATTTTATTCATTGAAACTCACATTTTATGTAAACTCGTATATTGTTTTACGGTTGTTGTATATGTTTTATTTACCTATGTTCTACAATGCTTCTTAAATTATGCATTATACGCACAATACGCATCTTAAATATCCACCTCATGCACCCTGTATATAGCGTTAAATAAATAAATAAATTAATTAATTAATTAATTAATTAATTAATTAATTAATTAAAGATGGCCACCAAGGCTTTCACCCAATAAGGGAAATTGGTTTGGTCATTCCTTTAAAGTTTCTTGATGTATCGATGATCTATACCAAGTTTCACACTGAACAGCGAAATGGTTTCTGCCATACACAAGATAAATGGTTTTGCATAAATTAAAGATGGCCGACTCAATCGGGTCCAGATTCAATAGGGTTCTGGGTCACAAGCATATGGATGTGCACGGCAAGATTGGTGTGCCTGGGGTAAGTCGTTCTAAAGATATCTTGGTAACGAGAAAGCTGTGACTGTTTCGCATAAATTAAAGATGACCGCCAAAGTTTCCAACCAATCAGGTCCAGATTCAATAGGGTTCTGCGTCAAGAGCATATGGATGTGCACTGCAAGTTTGATGTGCCTAGGGTAAGTTATTCTAAAGATATCTTGGTAACGGGAAAGCTGTGACGGACAGACGGACGTATGACGACGACAATACCCATCGGCCAAAATCCGGCCGAGGGGTAAAAAAGCACTCTTGCAAAACCTACAAATAACTGTTGGACATCAAAGTAAAATCTTTGTATGCATAGCACCCATTAGACAACAGGTGACAGAATTCTTGACCGACATCTTTATATCTGTAGACAACCTATCAAATAATCTCCATGCATAATTGAAGTGAGGTTCATTAGAACATTAGAGCAATTAGATCTAATGCTCGACTTCCACAATACTTAAAGTTAATCCTTAGACAATACTATCTGTCCTGATAGCAGCAGCAAGTGACATTTGGCTCCTCACATGATTTCTGGTTTGTTCTCCTGGTCTCTTTCTTATCTCTTCAGCATGTAATTGTTTTTTAACTGTTGATAATTGGAGTAAATGTGGATCATTGTATTTTACTATTCCAAGGAAAGACAATTATGCTGATAGTTATGATAATTTTGGCAACTTCCGGTCAAAACTAGTCCGATTATCATCGATGAAAAATATTTCCAAGGCTGAAGAGATAGGAAAGCAACCTGAACTACAAATCAAGCAGGAAGCCAAGCGTCAATGCACCTGCGGTTTCTATCAGGGCAGATAGTATTGTCAAAGGATTAACTTGAATTATAGTACAAGTCTGGAATTAGAACAATTTAGTGGTTAGATTCAGAAAGTGTCCTGTAAGCGTGTACATACCAGGTGTTGTCTATGTTGATCCTCTAGTACCTCTATACTACTGTCCAGTTTGAGCTCCCCAGATATCTTCACCTCTGCCTCTCTACACCATAACTCCACCTTCATCATGTCTGTCTCCAGTAGCTTCCTACTGCCTACCGAGTCCTTAAGCTTCCCTATATGGGCCTGTATACTGGATTTTAAAGACTCATACCTTGATGTGATACCTGAAATACAGATGGAAGTGGGTTATATTATGAAGTTCATACGAAGGTCAAGCACTCAACCAAAATGACTTGAATAACTCTGAATACGTGATGCTTATGATATTTTATGAATTGCAGTAATACCATGTACACATGGCAGTGTGACTAATGTCACAGGATAGGCATAAGGACTCCGACGCGCACTGAACTATTGGAAATCCAAAGATTTTACATTATTATAAAGTCTCCCATGCCTCAGCGCAATGATGAGATTGTAAACTTACCATGAAGTGTTTCCCTGAGATAACTAATACTGTCATCATTTGAGCTGTCCTGTATTTCCCCACACTGTGTCTCCAGTTGTTTAATAGTAGGTTCATACATTTGAATTTCCTTCATCAAATTCTGAAAAGAATTCGCATTTGTCAATCAGAATTGAATCTTCAGTCATGGATATTGGCATACATTTGCACAAGTAGTAAGATAGCAACAACTCAATGTAAAGTAATATTCTCAATTTATTACATCAGATTTGCATTCAACTCACAGAATCATGTACTAAGAATACATGATAACAATCAAAAGGTAATACTTGAGATCACTTACTTTAGATTTTTCTATCTGTTTCTCTATATCTGTAGAATGAAGTCTGACAACTTGTAATTTGTCCATGGCCTTTTCCTTCTCTTGTAGCCACTGATGACTCTTGTCCAGGTTACTATGTAAGTGCTCTCTTGTGGACAGACAATGATCTAACCAGCGCCTTCTCTCCTCGGCCTTCTGGGTAATCCTCTGGTGGTCATTCTCTACTCGTCGGACCATTTCCTCCACCCGTTGTTGTTCCTGCTTTGAGAGGTCGGATGTCAGGTTGCCAAGTTTCTGAGTAACACTATCCAAGACAGCCTGTCGCCCTTGTAAGTCATCACACATTTTCTGTGAATAAACAACAACTTAAAAATATCCAGTACAAATTATAACTCATCCAATATGATTGGCTAATGCAATCTTATTGTCATGTACAGTTCATACAAGACACCTTTCATATCACCACCTGAGAGAAACACACTTGAAACACAGAATTTATGGCCTAATTCCAGACTTTCTCTGATGATCATTTATATTGATTGTGATTTAATGTTGATGAAGAGGATTCATGTTGATGGTAGTTGTGTTGTTGATGGTAGTTGTGTTGTTGATGGTACATGTGTTATTGATGGTAGTTGTGTTGTTGATGGTAGTTGCTTTGTTGATGGTCGGGACTGTTGGTGGAAGAGTTGGGTGATAGAATACCTGATGTTGTTGTATCCTGTTCTCCACATCCTCCACACTGTATCCCAGTTGTACATCCATAGACAGCTCCTCATCTCTCTCCCTAAGCCAGGCCCCATACTGCTCTATCTCTGCTCTGATCTCATCCAGGTCTGTACCTAACACACTGTACGCTCTCCTCTTCTTCTCGGACACACCCTGTATCTCAGATATTCTCTTCTCCAGGCCCCTGCAAACAAGGAGAATTACCAGGTGTTTTAGATACAATGTAACATGTTTAATAAATGTTATATATGATCTCATTCAAATGCACTATTGTTCTTTACATTAGTGAAAAGCCTCATTTCTGGACTCAATATTGTATCCAGAGAGACTATTGTTCTTGTCGTCTTTGTGAGACTTACATGAAAGATGAACAAGTTTGTATATACAGTGGATAGAAGATTGTCCCTCAAACAGCACAGCAATTAATGACTACAATGCTGAACACCTCAGGGCTTTAGATCACCCCCTTGATACAATGTGAAACGTTGTGCACAAATTAGAATGTGCCCAAATTACAGAGCAATTATTAAAAATAATATAAATTTTTTTTAAATTATTTTTCTTGCATTGAGTATCAATTTGAGTCATGCTGATGGCGATTCCTCATCAATTAAGAGTCATATTTGAGTCAAACCTGACCTATTTTGCCAGAAATTGTGTTTTCACCTGCCTAAAACAATTTTTTTTTGCGCCGAATAGAGGTTGTGCCCAAATCAGGGTAATCAAAAGCAATGCACCTACAGCACTTGAAATATGTTTTGTTTATCATGCAATCACAATATTCCTCAATAGATCATCCTTCAAATAGGGTTAAGGATACAGAGCCCTCCTGCAGACACTTTTGCACACCCCCTAGAATTTGTCTTTGTACCGCTAAAAGTATGCCGTTTTAGCTGTGGTAATGTGTATATTTGTTGAAAGCGCATTTCTTATGGATTCCAAATATATAAATTTGTTCACTATAAATCTGTAGGTTGTGAAGATATTCAAATTTAAACAGTTAGTTCTTTTTCTATTGACATTTACTTCAACTTAAAAGTTCAAATGTGATTTGCTCGATTCGGTGAAGAAATATTCCATTAAATGTCAATAGAACATGTAGAATGAGAACTAGACCAAAATTGATAAAACTGAGACAACGATTTCCTGTTGGAGTTGTCTTCTACAGGAAATAATGAAGTAAGTTATGATAAGTTGAATACTTTTTTGAAAATAGCGTTTAAAAAATTGAAATTAAATTTTAGATTAAATTTATTAAAAATCCCAATATCTTCAGAACATACAGGTATACAGTGAACAAACTTATATATTTGGAATCTTCAAGGAATGTGCTTTCAAGAAATGTATACATTACCATAGCTGTGTGGCATACTTTCAGCTGTATAAAGACAAGTTCCAGAGGGTGTGTAAAAGTGTATGCAGGAGAGATCTGTACCCTTAATATGTTGCCAAATGCAATGCATGTACTGGTTTTGAATAAAACATTTCAATCATTTTCATTATCCAGCAATGAAGACATCAAAATCTTAGTCTGGAGGTGTGAGAGTAACATTTACTTTTTAATTCAATAATTTTGAATGTTAAGTCTAACATTGACTGATTATACAAGCACATTTTCTGTATACATTTCTGTGTGGATATATTAATAATGAGCATTTGATCAGACTCATGAACATGCCATTGAGATATAGACGGTCAGAAGTGATCAAGATTTAATATGAATTCTTCACTAAATATCACAATAAGAATGACCTTTCTGTACATTAATTACATTCCTGAGTAATGAATAGGCCAACATGGGTCCAATTTCCACAAGTAATAAAACCTGTCTAGATTAAGAAATCACTAGCTCGGTCCCATAGAAGAGAGGAGTGAAATGGCATAGGTCAGACATATAACATGGATAATTAGCCTGCTTGGACCAGCAATGTGATGGCAGGTTACCTGCCAGGCATAAAGGTATGTGTAATTACGAGCTCTTGAAGTAATGACCTGATGAATTGATTAGAGTGACCATTATATCCTCTTACATGTACACCTACTACAGGATAAAGGAGACGAAGATATTGATGACTGATAACAAACAAGTACAGGGAAAACAGTCAATAAACTGACCAACCTCTAAATACCGGCATTATCCATGGTTCGACAATTTCAATTTAACCTTGATAAATCAGAACCCTGTCAAAACCAACACTATAATCTGGTCCCAAGCAGGGTCGGTTTACACTGGTTTCATAGTATAGAATATTGTCAGGGACATAGTTCATGACATTGTTTAGAAGGCAGTAATACCAAGTACATACATACCAATACATCAATAATGGTCATTATTCATCACGTTCACTTGGAGTAATTTAATTCATCTGGATTAAATTTCTACATTCCTGTAATTCCTTTGAACTCCGACATACTTAATGTTTAATTCTGCACTTCTAACAGATCTTATTTTAATGATACTGCCTTTGTGAAGGCTTAAGAATTTTGAAGGCATGAGAAAACTTATGAATATCTCCGGTCAATTGGGGATATCGGATTTTCATCATCACCGCAAAAATCATACTGGGAAGCTCGGGCAGTAAATATTCAATAGCTCAATCTCCATGTAATAGAAGGGTACTGTATAGAAGAGAACATATGTGAAATGACCTCAACGTTCCATTGATGCATTGTGCCCACAGTTGAGAGGGCTGACAGTTTTCTGCAGGAGAAAAGCATGTCTGATGCAATTGTCCTGAATTGACTGGAATTCTCCTGATTTTCTAGTCCTGCCACATATTCATGTGGTCTTACACTACAATTTTGTTTTCTCCTTTCAAGTGATATTCTCGTTGTGGAACGAAATAATAACGAGTTCCCAGTATAGTCCGGTGGCTTAAGGTCAAGATCGTGACTGACTGGAATAAAGCACCATATTTTGCAGAGAGGCTTATTTGGGCATAAGGAATGATCTCAGAAGGGGTGCCCATTTCTACAGGAGGTGGAAGGCCCTTAATTTGCATAAATCCAATATGGCCGCCACAATACATACAGTATCCTCCTGATGGCGACTATTTGACAGCTTGAATCGCCTTTTCACATGACATTGGTTTTCTACGAGTCTGACTGAATCAAGAAGAAAACAATAATGATAATTGCAAACTTTATTACCCGTTGAATATCCAATATGGCCGCCAGAGCGTCCACAATAATGGTATTATTGCTATACACGTGTATGTGCGTTTGTATATATGCTAATATATATCATATATATTTATAAATCCATTGAGAGGTTATTGACTATATTCTTTTCTATAGATATCCAATATGGCCACCGACGCCCCATTCTCAGCGCTGATTATCGGTACTAAAACCAAATCTGTTTCAAAGGATGAAACTTCAGGTTATTGTACATGCCACGGTTGTGAACTACATCAAATGTTACCAAATGGATTCTTCCCGGCTCCTTACATGTAAATTAGCATGTGTAAATCCAGCGGCAAAGGGAGTTACCTTTCCAACACCGGTTGGAATCAGGCTAAAACTGTGCTAAGTAACTACCCTTAGGTAGATTTACTTGTTTCAAGTTTCACAAACGGTTTCGATATTTGACACTCGAGAAAATATGCCTTTACTGTCTCGCGTAATCGTTCATCTGCTATGAAAGGTCGAGTTGCTGGTCCCTTCTAAATTCCTACTTTTGACAATAAGGTTTGCTAAAATTAGGCTTAGTCCCCAGAAAGAAACCTAATACTTTTAGGGACTCTTGATTTCCGAGCTCTCTAGGCGCATCGCTGGTGATCGCAAGCCTCACACCGCTGAACCGGCACGGGTTCGAGCCTCGTTGTTGCATGTGTGAAAGTTTGCCAGTTACTTGCCGACGGGCCGGAGGTGGTTCTCTTCTGGTATTTCAGCTTCCTCCATCTGGCTGTCACCATATGAGTGAAATATCCTTGAGTGTGACATTAAACCAAATCCCCCTTAATACTTTTCTGGTAATACACGATTTATCTTACCCTGGGAAATCTGCCTTGTCTATTAACGGTGCGATTCACCAGGACCTGATATGTTGAATATGTAGACATTAGTTATCGCGATTGCACTAGTTAAAAAACATGGCCACTAAAGCTTGATGGCAAAAATCTATTTAGATGATGCCTTCCGCTTTTATGTATCGGTGCCTCTCGATAGGATGCTCTACATCCTGTAAGATATTAAAGAGCTCAAGTCATTCTCTGCAATCGGTTATGGCTACAAAATTCGGTATATCAGAGGTCATCCACATATCGGACGACTTCATGTTCGTCGGTGCAAATGGCGCTAGCCACTGTTCTATAACTCTCACCACTTTCACTTACTTGTGTGAGTATTCCAATCCAACATACTAAGACCTATACCCATCAAATACTATAGTTATGCATGGGATTCAACTGGACTCCAGAACTATGAAAGCTTCATTTCCAGAAGACAAAATTCATAAACTGAAAAGCATGCTGGGTGAATTCTCGCGCCGCAAAAAGGAAACCCTTGTGGAACTGCAGTCTCTCATTGGCTCGAACAATTTTGCCTGTTAAGTCGTCGTGCCCGGCATTCCTCTGCTGCCTGATAGAATTTAACAAAAGTTGTATCACAGGCTCACCATCACATTCGCTTGAATAAAACTAGAGCCTATGTTAATACCTGGCTTGTATTCCTGGAGCTTTTCAACAGAAATTAATTTTCTTTCTCCAAATTGGGTATACGATTTCGACGTTGCTGGTACCTTGGGTTTGGCGGCTGTTTTCGGATCCTCGTGGATAGACCAAGAATGACCAGCACATCTTAACCACATCACGGTCAAGCAGTGCTTGCCGTAGAAATTTGGGGCCATAAACTGGCAAATCACGATGTCTCTTTCTTGAAATTGGTTGAAATTAGTGCGTCAGTTAGTAGTTGCCTGCCTTCGAAATGACATACTGTTCAGATCAAAACATATTTCGGAACAATCTTATTCCTGACAAACTCTCGAGTTTACAATTCAGGAAGCGCTGTCTCTAGCGCCTTGACTCAATTGCTCGTCGCACCCAATACCCTGTCTGTTGTTCTTCAAGTATACAAGTATGCAGAGATGTCCTCAATAACACTGGTCAGTGTGCCAGTAAGATATTCCTCATCTCATCGTCACAGTTGGTTTCTTTCAAAGCATTCTTGCATTTCAACAAGTATGCACTTTCCACAGCTTATACATTCGCATCGGCTATCAGTTATGTGCACAGTTTGGCTGCAGTACTTAGACGATCCTGCGCAGTTATTCCTTGCCAAAAAGCTACTTACGGGCATGTCAAAATTACACAGCCGGATACCAGATTGCCCATAAATAAGGATATCCTCCAGAAGATATTTTATGCTATACCCCACATTGTATCCATGTAATTCTTTACGAGCAATGATCTTGGTAGCATTTCATGCATTCTTACACGTTAGTGAATTGACAGATCGTTCAGAACAAGACAACAATAGCAATGTTCTTTAATACAAAGATGTCTCTTTCTCCAATCAATCTGGCCCATTACAAAACATGTACATTATTATCCGCAACTTCAAACACAACATATTCCATAAACCAATTCATTTGTTTATACTGATAATATTAGATATTGTCCAGTTCAAGCAATCCGTGTTTATTTTCGGATACATATTCCACATTCGAGGCCGGGACCCTGTTCCAATTTCCAGAGGATGCGCCCGTTTCAGCTGCCTATTTCTCAGCTCATGTAAAAAACGGAATTTCTTTAATTGGCATTGACCCTATTTAATAGATTGGGGCGATATGCAAGGGCGGCCATAGCTTTCGCATTGGCGCCACCACTTCATCTTCAGCTGCAGGAATCTCGAATAATATATTCAGAAATGTGTAGATGGAAGTATAACGCTATATTAGTAGGACACTTGGTAGCTATGCATTGTCCAGTCACGGGTTTCATTGTATGGTAGCCCCAACGAATTTGTTCATAAGTAAGGATCTGGTCCAACATGACCCAGTTTGGCAAAGGTCAGTCAGGGGCTGCCGTACCATCTGAGTCAGTTATATATGATTATTTTCTGATATTTACTGTATACTTAACACCAAGAACAAAAATAAAAATAATAATCCAAATTTTCTGATCGAAAATTCGTCAAAAATTGACCATATTTGGTTCTGACGTAGCTGTAACGTCATTATGGTGGCCATCTTGGATTACTTTGCATTTCTCGCTAGACGTTTTTGCCAACACTATTAGTGTGGAAATTTTAAGACTCTTACCTCGACAAATGGCGAATATATGATGTTTTGAAAATCGTTGGGATAAAAATTGACATTTATAGGCCCAAAATGACCCCGGGCCGCTAATGGGCCACATATTGCCTCCTGGGCCTCGAAATCGGGGGCACCCCTTCTGATATTGTTCTCGGTGCCTCTGATGACACGTGTGCCAAATTTGGCGCTTTATTCCACTCTGTCACGATAAAGTGAAAATCTGGCCTTAAGCCACCGGACTAGTATGCATTTGGTGTGAACATGTGATAGTGGATATAGAATGACTATTACAATACATACCTGAGTTGATCTTCGACCAGATCTTGGTCATGTTTACTCAGTGTTGGGGTTAGTTTGGACGCCTTTGTTCTCAACTCATCCAAGGACAATAACTGCTTCTCAGCTTCATCTCCAAGTTTCTGAAAAACAAAATTAAAGCAATTGAGTTAAAACTTTATATATCACTTCATCCAGTTATGGCAGTATAATCGCCCATTGATCTTGCCAACAGGTATCTGTAACACGTTGCAAAATGGGTTCTTGATCTGAAAAGAGTTTAGAAATGTTGTAGGTCATCTGTATCTTGTGCAATATAGTATATGTGGCAAGATTTCCTCACTTCCTCCCATCAGGTACTGCTCCAATACTTACCTGCCAATCGCAGATAATGAAGTCTAAATGATAATTCATGAGCAAATAAAACATTCCTACTTGAGTGTATTGTACTTGAAACTAAAGGTGGATGAACTAATAGACTAAAGGAAAACTTCATTAGAGATCACAGTATTACTGGGTAAGAAATTGATCTTGAAACCTCAGATAGGTGAGCTGAAGGAAGAGTGGTACTTCAGCTGGGTTTATCTATTGAAACTTTGCATGGGTGAGCTGATAAGATTCGATAAAGGGGAGGGGGGGGGGTCAGCTATTATACTTGAATCGTTGACTGGGTGAGCTGGAGTATTTGAATCTTCCACTGGATGAGCTATTATACCTGAATCTTCCACTGGGTGAGCTATTATACCTGAATCTTCCACTGGATGAGCTATTATACCTGAATCTTCCACTGGGGGAGCTATTATACCTGAATCTTCCACTGGATGAGCTAATGTACTTGAATTTTCTACTGGGTAAGCTAATGTACTTGAATCTTCCACTGCATGAGCTATTATACCTGAATCTTCCACTGGGGGAGCTATTATACCCGAATCTTCCACTGGATGAGCTATTATACCTGAATCTTCCATTGGATGAGCTATTATACCTGAATCTTCCACTGGATGAGCTATTATACCTGAATCTTCCACTGGATGAGCTATTATACCTGAATCTTCCACTGGGGGAGCTATTATACCTGAATCTTCCACTGGATGAGCTAATGTACTTGAATCTTCTACTGGGTAAGCTAATGTACTTGAATCTTCCACTGGGTAAGCTATTATACCTGAATCTTCCACTGGGGGAGCTATTATACCTGAATCTTCCACTGGATGAGCTATTATACCTGAATCTTCCACTGGATGAGCTATTATACCTGAATCTTCCACTGGATGAGCTATTATACCTGAATCTTCCACTGGATGAGCTATTATACCTGAATCTTCCACTGGATGAGCTATTATACCTGAATCTTCCACTGGATGAGCTGTTATACCTGAATCTTCCACTGGATGAGCTATTATACCTGAATCTTCCACTGGATGAGCTATTATACCTGAATCTTCCACTGGATGAGCTATTATACCTGAATCTTCCACTGGGGGAGCTATTATACCTGAATCTTCCACTGGATGAGCTAATGTACTTGAATCTTCTACTGGGTAAGCTAATGTACTTGAATCTTCCACTGGGTAAGCTAATGTACTTGAACCTTCTACTGAGTGAGCTAATGTACTTGAACCTTCTACTGGGTGAGCTAATGTACTTCAATCTTCTACTGGGTGAGCTAATGTACTTGATTCTTCCACTGGTTGAGCTAATGTACTTGAACCTTCTACTGGGTGAGCTAAAGGACGAGACTTGAGCAGACTGGATCAGAATGTAACTAGGTGAGCTATTACACTTCACTGGGTGAGCTATTGCACTTAAAATTAAATATTCCACTGGGTCTACTATTATACTTGAACCTTTCAATGGCTGAGCTAGTAGTATACTTGAATCTTGCACTGGGTGAGCTAACGTACATTAATCTTCCACTGGGTGAGCTACATGTAATTATACTTGAATCTTCTACTGGGTGAGCTGATGCACTTGAAACTTCCACTGAGTGAGCTATTATACTTGAATCTTCCACTAGGTGAGCTAATGTACTTGAAACTTCTACTGGGTTAGCTGAAGAACGAGACTTAAGAAGAGTGAATCAGAATATAACTAGGTGAGCTATTATACTTGAATATTCCATGGGGTGAGCTATCGTACTGGACTCTTTCACTCGAAAGGCTATTATACTTGAATATTCACTGGGTGAGCTGATGTACTTGAAACTTCACTGGGTCAGCTATTATACTTGATACTTTCATTGAGCGAGCTATTATACAGTGTAACCTTTTTATAATGCTGTTATTGGGGGACCAAATTTGAACCACCTTATAGATTTTCAGTGTAAAAAAACAAGGACTGAAATGATATGCTTTTGTTAATTTGGGGGACACAACAGCACCCGCCTTACATCAGAATCAGCACTATATCAAGGCACCTTATAGTGAGGCTAGACTGTACTTGAATCTTCCACTGGGTGAGCTAATATACTTGAATCTTCCACTGGGTGAGCTAATATACTTGAATCTTCCACTGGGTGAGCTAATATACTTGAATCTTCCACTGGGTGAGCTAATATACTGGAATCTTCCACTGGGTGAGCTAATATACTGGAATCTTCCACTGGGTGAGCTAATATACTGGAATCTTCCACTGGGTGAGCTAATATACTGGAATCTTCCACTGGGTGAGCTAATATACTTGAATCTTCCACTGGGTGAGCTAATATACTTGAATCTTCCACTGGGTGAGCTAATATACTTGAATCTTCCACTGGGTGAGCTAATATACTGGAATCTTCCACTGGGTGAGCTAATATACTTGAATCTTCCACTGGGTGAGCTAATATACTTGAATCTTCCACTGGGTGAGCTAATATACTTGAATCTTCCACTGGGTGAGCTAATATACTTGAATCTTCCACTGGGTGAGCTAATATACTTGAATCTTCCACTGGGTGAGCTAATATACTGGAATCTTCCACTGGGTGAGCTAATATACTTGAATCTTCCACTGGGTGAGCTAATATACTTGAATCTTCCACTGGGTGAGCTAATATACTTGAATCTTCCACTGGGTGAGCTAATATACTTGAATCTTCCACTGGGTGAGCTAATATACTTGAATCTTCCACTGGGTGAGCTAATATACTTGAATCTTCCACTGGGTGAGCTAATATACTTGAATCTTCCACTGGGTGAGCTAATATACTTGAATCTTCCACTGGGTGAGCTAATATACTTGAATCTTCCACTGGGTGAGCTAATATACTTGAATCTTCCACTGGGTGAGCTAATATACTTGAATCTTCCACTGGGTGAGCTAATATACTTGAATCTTCCACTGGGTGAGCTAATATACTTGAATCTTCCACTGGGTGAGCTAATATACTTGAATCTTCCACTAGGTGAGCTAATATACTTGAATCTTCCACTGGGTGAGCTAATATACTTAAATCTTCCACTGGGTGAGCTAATATAATGGAATCTTCCACTGGGTGAACTATTGTACTCGACACTCTCAATAGGTGAGCTTTTATAGTTGAATATTCCACAGAGTGAGCTAAGGTACTTGGAACTTCCACTGAGTGAGCTATTATACTTTAATCTTCCAATGAGTGAACTATGAATGAGACTCAAGAAGAGTGGATCAGAAGATCACTAGGGTGATATTACGAGACAAATTGTTTGCAAGTTAGACAATCATGATCGTTTGGAAATAGTGTTTATCAGAAAAAGATTATTTTTTATCTTTTATAGAGGATTTCACAATAGTTTACCAAGGTGACTGTATGACAACTATAAAGTTTGTATGTTCCTCCCACAAGCTACTGACTTCAGCAGACATGTCGATTTCTCAATGTGGCAATCTTTGGTCTGACTTCAGAGCTTTGGCAAGAGTTCGTTAGCTAAGTAAAATGTTTGTTGATTGGGTAATAATTGTAAACATGGGTATACCTGTTGTCTAACATCTTATCAGACAAACTTTTCCGCAAAAAGATCTGATTACACATGCCTATTTTATATCTGTGTGGATCTGCTTGTCGGACTGCGGTACAGGATAATACTGACACTGAATTAGGAGCAGAAATATCACTCTCCGTCGAGCTAAATTTTTAGCGCAGCCCTCAGTCTCGAATTGAGCACTTGTATTCTACAGCTAACACTGACTTTAAATAAAAGGATAATAGTCCATCAGTGATATGGATTTGACAATATCACCGTTTTGTAAGAACTCCGCTGAAAACTTCTTCCGTGTCGTGTTTAGGCGGACCATATGGATACGAACTGGGCAGAATTAAAAAAAAAAAAAGAATTTTAGACAAAGCCCACAGGGGTTTGCCATTGGTCTGTTATTAATTATGATATTAGTATTCATTTTTACTCTCTTGCTATTCCCTGGTTATTATGGTGTAGCAGGAAAGTAAATATGAATATTAACATCATAATTAATAACTGACCAATGACAAGCCCCTCTGAAACAGAACACGGGGTCAGTTGTGATTTCTTTCACAAAACAGAAATAAAATCGCTCAAACATAAGACGAATGTAACCGATCTTGTCAAAATTAGGTTGACCATGATGGGACTTATTCACTAATAAATACCAGTATGTGTTCGGGACTATAAATGTTGTAGAACGGTGAATCATTTATAAAATGAGTGTAACCACGTAGTCGAGCCAAATATATATATTTTTTTTAGGAGAAATTTAACTCCAGTCAGACAATCCAGTCAGAAAAATTTTGACGTTGTCATGGCTTTAGGTTTAGAAATAGCTCTGACTGTTATACAGTGAAACATAATTTTACTAGCTATAAAATACGAGCGCTCTTTTCGAAACAGGAGAGTGATATTTCTGCCGTTAAAATGTGACAATTCGTCTCTTATAATATACATGTATACATGCAATTTAAGTGTGCGGGGTTGATATTGTTGTCAAATCTATTCATAAATGGAATATCGTTACAACGACAAGAGTTTTAAAATTATTATAATACTTTATTTTGTCCGACATAAAATCATTATTATAGTGCCAGATGCAATGTCTCGTCTTGATGGGGAGACTAAAATGCCGTTACCTGACGTACGATTTATTGGAACTAAAATTTTCAGAATCATGCATGTGCTACTTTGAGATCGCTGCTAAAAGCAGACACTTGCTGGAAATGAACGCTTTGTCAGTGAAACTAAAGTTGAGGGGGAGTGTGCGGAAATGAAATCTACACACGTTGATCAATGAAGTATTGTCTGAAACAAAGGAAGCAACAGCCTGTGAGAGCCATCGTCACTAAAGCTCATTAGAATAATTCCAAGTTAGCATGTTCACGTCTAAGATTCTTGTGGGAGGCGACAATTTTGAACCTGCTGTTGTGGCTGCATCAGAGCATGTCATTTGTTGTCAGGGATAGATATGTCGGTAAACTATTATGAAACCCTCTGTAAAATTCTAGAAAATACATAATTTGGGGGGATGTAAAATAAGCCAGATGACATACATCCACCAGTTTGCGGCAATTATTGAACGAAAATCGATGGGTCATACCAGACTACATCTTGCTTTTGTATAATCCTCATAAAAAAAAGGAAAAATATTACCTTTCTTTTTATTATTACTTGCAATGATTGGCACAACTCCAAAGTCTGGTCTGCAAACCATATAAGATAAGTACCATTAAATTTATAAATATAACTCTCACCGACTGCAAGCAAATTATTGGAGACTACAGTGACCCCTCCATGATGTAAATCATTCTGCATGAAATCTCAATGTTGAATTTCAAGTTGATTGAAACTTTTGTGTTCAATATATTTGAATATAATAATTACAGGAAGATTTTCTAATCTATTGGTAAATCCTCATATTACCCCTTGCTTCTTGTAAATCTAGTGGATGAACAGATTTAGAATGTTTACTCTATACTTATGGGACAATGTACACCAGCTGAACCATGACCCGGTACATGTTAGTACTAGACAGCCATAATGTTTATCTCTTACCTTAAAATAGATTGACGTACATGTTTTACCTTATATTATATTGATCTAGATTTATGATCTCCAATAATTTTAAAATATAGATGTGCTAACAAATCAACAGTATATTACTGGTTTATTCATCTGGGTTATGATCTCCAATAATTTTAAAATATATATATACACGTAACAATTTCCTTGGGAAGAGGTATTGTCAAAATAGTAACATAATTTACCTTTTTCTTTGGTTTGTTTTTCCTTGTCCTCCTAGATTCCTTGGACTGATCTCCAGCACAATTTAACTTGGACAATTTGGAACCCATCTTAAGAGTCTAATTGTTAATATCAAACTATGTACATTCACACTGCATTGCTTCTAGATGGAATTAATTCATTGTCATGGAAACCTTAATCTCGTCATTATATGATTCCAAGTTGTGGTAATATCCTCTAAGGTGACTATTTATCCAAACTGAAAACACTTTAACTTGAATATAACATTCCTGTAGTATTCTGAAGAGGTAACGCAGACAGACAGCTCAATGCTATTGTAATACCCCATCAGTGCCAGGTAGACAGTATGCTGGAAACAAACCATCAGTCTGACATACTTCAACAATATTCATTTTCACTTCCTAAATACTATTTTACACCTGGTATGTTATCTTCAGTCCAACATTTGTAGGCCTACCACCTTTCATGGGAAAGTGATGAGGAACATGGCAAATTCTTGAAACTAGATGACACCTGAAACACGTCATCAGAGCCATCCTGCCATCATGTTAATTGAGAATTATAACTACTACACTACTAATTGGTATCAATTTAAAGTGACCAGGATTGAGAGAATTATAAAAGTGTTATTCTGACAGCGGGGACCAGTCTATTAGAGTAATGTAGGTGGTATATTATGTTTTGATCAATACCTGGGAGAGTCTAAAACCAAAGGTGATAGGACCATAAACCTACTTAACACTGATACTAGTTCAAACATGATCTGATGGATGTTAACAGCTATCTATATAAACTTTGACCAACTATCCAGTATCAATGAGGTCCAACATTACCTGGCGATGTATAAAGTTTATACCTTGAAACGGTGTGTAAATTCTCAATTCACCTATTGGTAAATGTAATTTGTGAGAGAGAAAAAAAAACAAATCAAAGAAAACTAATTTGAGTAAACATCATTAGGTTCAAATTTGTAATTAAAGGTCAATATAAGTTTAAAATAGTCATAAAATAAAAGAATTGAGATTTTCATTATAATGGCTTGAAAAAGTACAACAACACAACTGCTGAAGATGTGTCATTAAATAGCTCCATTATACTGATGTCCAACAAATACAAATGCGGTCCACCTTAACTTACAACTCCTACTGATATTATTTAATGTCCCATCTACATTCTCTATACTGATTGGTTCCACATACACTACCACTGACTCAGGTGTCATCTAAACTCCCTAAAACATACTCATCCCACCTTCACCCCCACAATAACTGGTTCCACATACACTCCCCAAACTAGCTGGTCCCACCTTGACTACACTCTCATACTGACTGGTCCATTCCCATTCTGACTGGTCCCACCTACACTCCCACTGACTCAGGTGTCATCTAAACTCCCTAAAACATACTCATCCCACCTTCACCCCCACAATAACTGGTTCCACATACACTCCCCAAACTAGCTGGTCCCACCTTGACTACACTCTCATACTGACTGGTCCATTCCCATTCTGACTGGTCCCACCTACACTCCCACTGACTCAGGTGTCATCTAAACTCCCTAAAACATACTCATCCCACCTTCACCCCCACAATAACTGGTTCCACATACACTCCCCAAACTAGCTGGTCCCACCTTGACTACACTCTCATACTGACTGGTCCATTCCCATTCTGACTGGTCCCACCTACACTCCCACTGACTCAGGTGTCATCTAAACTTCCTAAAACATACTCATCCCACCTTCACCCCCACAATAACTGGTTCCACATACACTCCCCAAACTAGCTGGTCCCACCTTGACTACACTCTCATACTGACTGGTCCATTCCCATTCTGACTGGTCCCACCTACACTCCCACTGACTCAGGTGTCATCTAAACTTCCTAAAACAGACGGACCCCACCTGCACCCCACAAAAACTCATTCCACATATACTCCCCAAACTATCTGGTCCCACATCAACTACACTCTCATACTGACTGGTTCATTCCCATTCTGACTGGTCCCACCTACACTCCCACTGACTCAAGTGTCATCTAAACTTCCTAAAACAGACTTGACCGCACCTGCACCCCATAAAAACTCATTCCACATGTACTCCACAAACTATCTGGTCTCACATCAACTACACTCTCATACTGACTGGTCCATTCCCATTCTGACTGGTCCCACCTACACTCCCACTGACTCAAGTGTCATCTAAACTTCCTAAAACAGACTTGACCGCACCTGCACCCCATAAAAACTCATTCCACATGTACTCCACAAACTATCTGGTCCCACATCAACTACACTCTCATACTGACTGGTTCATTCCCATTCTGACTGGTCCCACCTACACTCCCACTGACTCAAGTGTCATCTAAACTTCCTAAAACAGACTTGACCGCACCTGCACCCCATAAAAACTCATTCCACATATACTCCACAAACTATCTGGTCTCACATCAACTACACTCTCATACTGACTGGTCCATTCCCATTCTGACTGGTCCCACCTACACTCCCACTGACTCAAGTGTCATCTAAACTTCCTAAAACAGACTTGACCGCACCTGCACCCCATAAAAACTCATTCCACATATACTCCACAAACTATCTGGTCTCACATCAACTACACTCTCATACTGACTGGTCCATTCCCATTCTGACTGGTCCCACCTACACTCCCACTGACTCATTCCACATATACTCCACAAACTATCTGGTCTCACATCAACTACACTCTCATACTGACTGGTCCATTCCCATTCTGACTGTCCCACCTACACTCCCACTGACTCAAGTGTCATCTAAACTTCCTAAAACAGACTTGACCGCACCTGCACCCCATAAAAACTCATTCCACATATACTCCACAAACTATCTGGTCCCACATCAACTACACTCTCATACTGACTGGTCCATTCCCATTCTGACTGGTCCCACCTACACTCCCACTGACTCAAGTGTCATCTAAACTTCCTAAAACAGACTTGACCGCACCTGCACCCCATAAAAACTCATTCCACATATACTCCACAAACTATCTGGTCTCACATCAACTACACTCTCATACTGACTGGTCCATTCCCATTCTGACTGGTCCCACCTACACTCCCACTGACTCAAGTGTCATCTAAACTTCCTAAAACAGACTTGACCCCACCTGCACCCCATAAAAACTCATTCCACATATACTCCACAAACTATCTGGTCTCACATCAACTACACTCTCATACTGACTGGTCCATTCCCATTCTGACTGGTCCCACCTACACTCCCACTGACTCAAGTGTCATCTAAACTTCCTAAAACAGACTTGACCCCACCTGCACCCCATAAAAACTCATTCCACATATACTCCACAAACTATCTGGTCTCACATCAACTACACTCTCATACTGACTAGCTACATGTAATTACCATAATGACTGGTGCCACCTACACTTCCCATGCTGACTGGCTCCATGTACACACCAAACCCACTCTGTATGTCCTAGATCATAACCCACTTTGTATCTCCTAGATTATAAATCATTTTGTATGTCCTAGACCATAACCCACTTTGTATCTCCTAGATTATAACTCATTTTGTATGTCCTAGACCATAACCCACTTTGTATCTCCTAGATTATAACTCATTTTGTATGTGCTAGATCATAACCCACTTTGTATGTCTGAGACTATAACCCAATTTGTATGTCCTAGATTACAACCCATTTTGTATGTTCTAGATCATACCCATGCTGTATCTCCTAAATCATTACCCACTTTACCTTTTATTTCAAAACTCACTTTGTATGCCCCAGATCATACCCCACATTGTATGTCCTAGATTATAACCAATTTTGTAACTCCTAGATTATAACAAACTTTAAATTTTTGATCATTACCCACTTTGTATGCCTTAGCTCATTACCCACTTTACATTCTAGATCATAACCCACTTCTTATCAACTAGATAATTACCCAATTTATTCTAGATCACAACCCACTTTGTATATCCTAGATAGAGGTCATAACCCACTCTGCATCTCCAAAATCAGAACCCATTTTCTATGTCCTAGATCAGTACCCACTTTACAGTCTAGATCCTAACCCACTTTGTATGTCCTAGATCTAGATCCTAACCCACCTTGTGTGTCCCAGATGTAGATCATAACCCACTTTATTTGTCTGAGATCATAACCCACTTTATATTCTAGGTCATAACCCACTTTGTATGTCTAGATCATAACCCACTTTGTATCTCCTAGATTATAACCCATTTTGAATGTCCTAGACCATAACCCACTTTGTATCTCCTAGAATATAACCCATTTCGTATGTCCTAGATCATAACCCACTTTGTATGTCCTAGAATATAACCCATTTTGAATGTTCTAGATGATAACCCACTTTGTATCTCCTGGAATATAACCCATTTTGTATGTCCTAGATCATACCCAATTTTGTATGTGTTAGATTATAACCCATTTTGAATGTTCTAGATCATAACCCATGTTGTATCTCCTAGATCATTACCCACTCTACCTTTTATTTCAAAACTCACTTTGTATGCCCCAGATCATAACCCATCTTATATGTCTTGGATCATAACCCACTTTGTATCGCCTAGATTATACCACACTATAATTTTTTTTATCATTACTCACTTTGTATTTCTTCGCTCATTACCCACTTGACAATCTAGATCATAAAATCACTTATGAATAATTACCCAATTTAGTCACTTTGTATCTCCTAGATAGTCATAACCCACTCTGAATGTCCAAAATCATAACCCATTTCCTATGTCCTAGATCAGTACCCATTTTACAGTCTAGATCCTAACCGACTTTGTATGTCCTAGATCTAGATCATAAACCAATTTGTTTGTCCTAGATCTTAACCCACTTTGTCCGAGATCCTAACCCACTTTGTATGTCCTAGATCTAGATCATAACCCAATTTGTGTGTCCTAGATCTAGATCATAACCCATTTTGTTTTTCCTAGATCATAAATCACTTTGTGTCTCCTAGATCCAAACCCACTTTATATCCTAGTTCATAACCCACTTTGTATGTCCTAGATCTAGATCATAACCGGCTTTGTTTGTCCAAGATCATAACCCACTTCGTGTGTCCTAGATCATTACTCACTTTGTGTGTCCTAGATCATAACTCACTTTGTATGTCCTAGATCATAACCCATTTTATATGTCCTAGTTCATTATCCATTTTGTGTGTCCGAGATCATCACCCACTTTGTGTGTCCGAGATCATCCCCCACTTTGTGTGTTCTAGATCATTTGCATGTCCTAGATCATAATAGACTTACATTCTAGATCACAACTCACTTTGTATGTCCTCGAAAATAACCCAGTTACATCATCACACTTTGTGTCTTAGATCATAACCCATTTTGTATGTCCTAGATCATCACAACCCACTTCACATTCTAGATCATTACTCACTTTGGATTTCCTAGATTATAACCTACTTTGTCTATCCTAAATCATAATCCATTTTGTTTGTCCTAGATCATAACGAACTTTATATGCTAGATCATAACCCACGTTGTATGTCCTAGACAATAACCCACTTTACACCGTAGATCATAACACACTTTGCATGTCCTAGATCACAACCCACGTCCTAGATCATAACCCATTTCACATTCTATACCATAAACCCACTTTGTATGTCCTAGATCATAACCCACTTTACATTTAGCCCACTTTGTACGTCCTAGCTCATAACCCACTTTACATTTTACATAATAACCCACTGTGTGTCATAGATCATAACCCACTTTAATTCTAGATCATTACCCACTCTGTGTGTCCTAAATCATAACCCACTTCACATTGTAGATCATAACTCACTTTGTCATAAATTATAACCCACTTTGTATGTCCTAGATAATAACCCACTTTACATCGTAGATCATAACCACATTATATGTCCTAGATCATAGCCCACTTCACATTCTAGATCATTACCCACTGTGTGTGTCCTGAATCATAGTCCACTTTGTATTTCTCAGATTATAACCTACTTTGTATATCCTAAATCATAACCCACTTTGTATGCCCCTAGATCATAACCAACTTTATATGCTAGATCATAACACACGTATGTCCTAGACAATAACCCACTTTACAACGTAGATCATAACACACTTTGCATGTCCTAGATCACAACCCACTATGCATGTCCTAGATCATAACCCACTTCCAATTCTATACCATAAACCCACTTGGTATGTCTTAGATCATAACCCACTTTACATTTTTGATTATAGCCCACTTTGTATGTCCTAAATCATAACCCAATTCACATTGTAGATCATAACTCACTTTGTCCTAGATTATAATCCACTTTGTATGTCCTAGATAATAACCCACTTTACATTGTAGATCATAACCACATTTATGTCCGAGATCATAGCCCACTTCGCATTCTAGATCATAACCCATCTTGTATGTCCTAAATCATAACCCACTTCACATTCTGGATCATTACCCACTCCAGTCCTTAATCATAAAACACTTTGCATGACCTTGATCTTAAACCACTCTCTTCTAGAACATAAGCCATTGTCCTAGATGATAGATCAGAATTCACCTTGACCTAGATCATAACACCCATTGAAACTACTAGATCACGGTCCAATTTACATGTCCTAGATCATGAACCACTCCCCTACACGATAGCCCGCAATCCTAGCTCAAAACCAGTCCTAGCTCATAACCACATTGTCCTAGCTCATAAGTTGCATGTTCTCGATTACAATCAACTTTGATGTCCTAGATCAAAATCACCCTCCACTAGATCATAACCCACTGTCCTAGATCATAACCCACTGTCCTAGATCATAACCTACTGTCCTAGATCATAACCCACTGTCCTAGATCATAACCCACTGTCCTAGATCATAACCTACTGTCCTAGATCATAACCCACTGTCCTAGATCATAACCTACTGTCCTAGATCATAACATACTGTGCAAGTCCATAACATACTGTGCAAGTCCTTTAATATAATAACAACTTCATTGTCCAAGATCCAAATTAGCTTTGCATGTCTAAAACATTATGAACAATTTGGGTGTTCTGTCTAGGCATTGCCAGCTGAAAACGTTCAACAAACATGTAACTATCTTATATTACTGTCTAACTAATGAACAGAACAGAATGAATATCTTGAATGGTGTCATGACCATTGATGACGGTTCTCTTCTAATTGTTTGAGAGCAATCTGGTTTCATAAAGGTTAGATTGAGTAATGAACTAAACACAAGATTCTAATAAATATATAATGCAAATGTTTATTGAAAGCTCATTAGATATAAAATTTGTGTCTGAATGTCTTATAATTATGATAACCAAGTATTCCACTACATTACAATTATGCACAGCAGCAGAACTGGTCAGCAGAAATCATTGAATAGAAGCAATCAGTAATGAGCAAATTGAATATATATTTTACACAATGGTATATATACATGATACCATTCTACAGTAAATTTTGTATATACTTGCGTGTTTAGTCAAAACGTCTTGTGACAAATTCAATATTATCAAACATGTACATTCAAATATATCAATACAAATATATTTTGAAATCAGGAATATATTGTGTATAAATTAAGGTATATAAAATTGACATGGCAAATCAGCTTAATTTATTGTGTATGAATGACAAGGTTGAATGAATATTTCATTGTTTTCAAATATTTACAGTAATTGTAATTGAGAATTCTTGCATAAATCTAATGTACATAAAAAAAAGTACAAACAAGAAAGATTTTACAAGTAAAAACTGTAAATCGGACGGATTTTAAAACAAATAAATTGTGGAAAAAAATAAGCCAGTCAGGCATCATGATCTTCTGCATTCGTTGTATGTACAATAACTGTGACGTGCATATCACACACAAATCTGAAGCTACATGTAACAAAAACAGTCAGTTTTCATGAGACTGAAAGACTGCTGGTCTGATGTTCCCCGACATGAGATGGTCAGTTCATATGAAATTTCAAGTGGGGCGACCTACATGGATGGAATGTAATCTCATGAAATTATGATCCACAGACCAAATTTTGGAAGAATTCGTTGTCTTTCTAATTGCATTGTCCATGAAATTTCAAGCTGATCAATTGGTGGTGTCATTGTCAACAGGCAGATGTTGATGAAATGCAACCTTAAGAGAGTATATAGCCAAGGCTTTATCCTGGATCATGTCTTTTGCAATTTTGCAGTTTTCACTTCAATATGAGTGAATATGGTATCAATGCACTATTTATATTATGACCAGCGCTAAAAGCCACAGCTATAGTTTACATTAAACTAAAATAGCCTTCTTTATCACATTATTTTTGATTCACATAAACAAAAATAGGTAAAAAAAAATTGTAAACATTATCATGATATGCACTAGAGAATTCCTATATGGCAAGTCAATGCAACAAAATAATGGAGCAGTGCAATCCGTACACTTTGTATGAATCTATCACATAATTTGGTAAGTGCGGGTGGGTAGAGTCCCATTTATACAAAATATAATATGTCATTTAAATAAGAATGTAATCATGCATAGTACATTTTCAATCCAGAATCATAAGAATTTTGGTCAAAGTATAGTATTTACAAACTTACATTTTTGAACAATTAATATCACTGAAAAACATATTGAAGAGCAGGTAAAGTTCAAGCTTCATGCTTTCAGAGTTTTTAATTTATATATTTAAATGTGTAAAAATGATCAAATACATGTAGCATGTTCATGTTACTGCATCAAGCATAAGTTCAGTGGAAGAGATTTTAAAACCTGCAGAAATCTTTGGAAGACAATTTCTTATCTTCAGGTGGGAGACATGATAAAATTTCAATACAACTAATACATGATTTGGATAACCAGTCTAGGTTATTCACCATCATGAAGATATATATCAGATATATAATACTGATGATAATTTACACACTGAGGGAGCACAATATCACAGACAAAATCTACAATCCAATATCTATCACAGTCAATCATTCAAAACAGCAACAAAAGCACAACTATATTGTTATAACGCTTCCAGTCAATGTTAATCTTTTCCATCATGAAAGCTCTTTTGAGCGGTTCTTTTCCAAAACAATATCACTTGGATGTCTGAATAAGATCCTTTCTACAGCTTTGAAGACAAATGATCTAATTCACAATCACAATAAACAAAAAGTCTGTTCTTTTCGTTAAGAGACAATTTTTTTCTGCTTCACATATAAACATGATAAATGTTCTAAAAGCACAATGAGAGTTGTTGTTTTTTACTCCCTTCTTGAAACCAGGAATTTGTTCCCATATTTTCTCAGGACAACGAAATGTCTATCCTTTTAAAATCTCATCCCTGAGAGAGTTTTTCATCTTCTGTGATAATTTCTTAAGTTGTCGTGATGCCTCTGCTGCCTCAAACAGAGCATCATCGAGGTGATAGTGATCTATGACGCGACTCATTCGGCGATCTCGTCGCCGACTATGTCCACCACTATCCGAGTCTGACATGATGGTGTCAATGTCATCATATGACCTTGAGAAGTCTCTGACATGATAGCGTGGATGTGGCTTTCGTTTCTTCAATTTAGCTGGTGGTTGTTCTACAACATAAGCTGGCACCAAGGGGGTCCACATTGGGGTCCCCATTTGAGTAGCCACAAAGCCAGCAGGATTCATTGTTTGTCTCTCCTCGGGTGCATTTGAGGGAGGTAGAGTAGGCTGGGAAGGTACTTGATAGTTGCGAAGTTTTTCCAGTCTGCTCTGGACAGCTTGTAAGTCTTCCATACCGACTCTGCGTCTGTTGTGAGATGTAGGGAGAGGATAGGTGCTGTTCATCACTGGAGCCATCATGACTGGCGGACCCCTCAGACCCATCATAGGTGGTCTAGAACCGGTAACACTGAACTGTGGAGGATAGTTGGGGTATTGGGGCTGATTCTGAGGTAGTGGTATGACTTCAGGTCCCCGGAATGAAGCGATGGACTGTGGAGTTGTAGATAGTGGTCTCAATGGGGACGTGGTCCTTCCCGAGCCTATGTTACTTCTGTCCAGAGTCTGGGGAGAGGACAGGGTCTGACCAGACTGCTCCTCAAGGGGTCCTTGTCTCAGCTGTCGATCCATGTCTGAGAACAAACTTCGGGAACTGTGTGGGCGTGGCTTGTCCTCCGATTTTGTGGTTATTTCGGCAGACTTGTCAGATGGTTGAGGAGTGCGACTGGCTCTACCTCGTAAGAAATCACTCAATGGCCTTGTTCTAGTACCCGACACTTCAGATGCGGTGTCTGACTCCTCTATCTCACTGGTACTCGTGTCTAAACCTTTCTCGGATTTAATACTCTTAACTTCAGATAAAATGCTCTTGAGAAGTTCACTGCGCATTCCTTTCTTCTTCTTTTTCTTCTTGGTCTGTGTACCACTGGAGCTGATATTGTCTGGGTCTGTCTGTATTTGTATGTCCATATGAGTTTGAGTTTCTATTTCCCTTCTCCCATCTTGAAGGATCTGTCCACTCAGAGCATTCAGTGTTCTCAGAGAGGTTCTTAGGTCCTCAGCAGATATACCATCCATAAAACTGGCTGGGGTCTGCGTCCTTGCATAACCCGGAGTCTGGCATGCCACATCTCTCAAGTTCTCTGGGTCATAGGGCTCTTCCAGATCTGATGCGTAGCTAACAGTGGTGCCCCCGTCTGATTCGTATCCACCGTAAGAGGCTGCAGTGGCTCCCCGTGGGGTTGCAGATACAGCAGATAGAAGATCCTCTTGACTGTAGTCCAAAGCCGTGTCGAAACTACGAGTATGCTGTGTGCAAGTCTCGCCATAACCGGATTCGTCTGTATCAGACTCCATTTCTGCTGAAGCACTGGCTCCTTTTTTAAAGCCAGGCGGAGCGAGATGACTAGGTGAACCTAGAGGACTCGGTGGGCCCATATGACTTGGTGGGCCCATATGATTTGGTGGGCCATGTCTGCCGGAATGGAATGGTGAAGGTGATCTCATATCCTGAGATGAACGTGATAAGTCATGCATATGTCGTCCCATTCCACCATGTCCACTGGGGCCACGGTTGGTGCGGCCCATGGGTCTCGACCCAAAACTATCATTTCCATCAGAATCGCTGTCATGATCAGAACCAGCAGCATAACTCCTGTTGAGTCGCTGAGATGAAGAGTATGGTGTTTGAGTGCCTCGTGACTTCTTCACTCTTCTTCGAGGAGGCTGAGTACATGGTGGGAGGAAAGGCAAATTACTATTATTCACAACATGCCAATTTTTAACTCTATCAGCGTAAAAAAAACTTTATCCGAAAGAAATTCTTGCCAAATTTTTGTATTATTTTATGAAAGTTTGTCAAAAGCAGCACAACATACCTATTATTTGCCTACTTGCTTTGCAGTCCATAGTTTTCCATTATATCTTTTTCTGCCAAAACTGGGATTGTTGGTTTTAAAGGGGGAAGATATCGAAAACAGACACAATGGCATTACAAGTCACCATACATGAAAACATGAACGATTAATAAGGATGATGATGAGAAAATAACAGAGAAATTAACTGATCAAGTGTAGTGTGAAAATGTTAAAATGACAACACTCACATGTATAACACAAATGCCTGAACAGCAAGAATAGTGATTACGAACCTGAACAGCAACCTGAACAGCAGGTACAGTAAGTATGAACCTGAACAGCAAGTAATGTAACTACGAACCTGAACAGCAAGTAATGTAACTACGAACCTGAACAGCAAGTACAGTAAGTACGAACCTGAACAGCAAGTAAAGTAATTACGAACCTGAACAGCAAGTACAGTAATTACGTACATGAACAGCTACGTACAGTAATTATGAACCAGAATGCTATATAAACCTGATTTTTTTTTTATTTGAGGTTACGCTGCTTTGACAACTATTGAGTGTAAAAAATTGCAATTGAATACGCTTTCGGCATTTGTTGTGAATAATAGTTTTTTAACTTTCATTTTGATACATTACACAAAAATAATTTTTATCTTCCTTAAAGATAATCTGTGGAAGATTTTCCCGTGCAAAGATATGAATTCTCGAGACCTACATTAGTTTATTTCAGAAGAGGTTGAATATTGGATTTACACTCTGTGGTTTCATCCCAGGCTTTCACCAGAGTCACTCCCAATAAACACAAAACAAGCTGGTCCACCAGCAGACTATCTTCTGTACACTTCAGATTATTTGATCAAAGTGGTTTACTTTAACCTAATTTGTTAATATTTCACATAAACCACAAAGATGTTAACACCTGTACATGAACATAATTAAAGGATTACCATGATTACAGGTGGTGTATCACAGGGAGGGGTATATACAGTGAGTGGTACATATGGTGACATGTCAAGGCCATTTTTCTCAGAGATGTTAAAGATTTTGAGGGATTTGATCTCAATATCTTTTGTTAATTAGGACAATTACACTGATCACAATCCAAACAAACACAACATATGGTAATAGGACATGCAAAGCAAGCTAGCGCATACTTGCCCCTATACTACATTACACCATTGCAAGGTTGTACATTAATTTTAATCTACAATCACAAGGTTGGCCAATCACTGAGATTGCTGCTGAATGTCTTCAGAGGGCTATATACAACAATTATGTACAATAGTCACAAATAATGGAACTACATGCACCAACCATGTTTTTCCCCCCTTTTTTGTTGAAATTTTTTTTAACACATCTTTTAGATTTGTTACCTTAACAACAACAACAGTACAACAGAGAGAAGTGAATTTCCACTTACCGCTGCCATCAAGCCTTTGTCCGCCATGGTAGCCTCCATCTGGTCTATACGCTCGAGCTCACGAGCCAATCGGTCAAGGTCATCGTCCATCTCAGCTTTGTGCTCGGGATAGTCACGTGAATGTTGCAAGGCTCGTTCCTTCACTGTGATGAGATTGTCCACCTGACCGAGCAGCTCTTCCCAATCCTCCTGAACAGCTCGTATGACAGGGTCAGCCAATGACGGGTTGTGCTGAGTCAAGGTGCGGTAACGATCCACAAAACCTTCCACAGTCGGACCTTTGGCCTGAACATCATCCCTCAAAGCCTAGGAGACAAAATTATGTTTTAGCTCCAGCTGTCAGCAGAATACGAACTAAGGCTTTAAGACAAACATGAATTCTCTTTCAGGTTACATTCCTCACACACTGTCCAATTTATGAAGAAGGATGCTTGATACCTTTGAGATAAACCAATTCCGCTGTTCAATATCAGCTTCAGACAAAGTGCTTAGTGATGCGTGACCCAGTAGGAGCTTTGCCTGCAAGTTCCTGTGTAGTCAAATTTCATTTCTCCCTATGCTTCAATGTGGAGCAAAATTTCTAACTAGCTTTTTCTGGTATGTTATCATGTTAAAGTTGTCATGATATTCATTAAGACAATTTGATGCCTATTTACCAAATCTATGCTTGTTATCACTGATTAAAAACATGCCCCCATATTGTACCATATTTAGAAATGAAATTCGGCTCCACAGGAATCTGCAGGTGAGACTGTGACCGGTTGATGCCTTTACTGTGCACTCCATCTCCGGTCGATATCGAAAAAGGTGAGTGCATTTTCTGGATTAAAGCAAGAGAGCAGAACCGGATAGCATGTTGAGCTCTCTCATTTGATCTCCATTGGAACCGAGCTGGACAGGACATTTGTCTGTTATTCTCAAAGGATCAAGATGTTACCTGACTTCCTGTACTTTGATGTGAAACTGGGAGCATTCGTTATCAAGAAATCACCCTGATTGATTGATTGTATGAGACCCCTCAATATCCTAAAGTGACAATTATATTGATGCCATATTCTTCCACAATGACTTTGCTCGCCATTTGACTACATACATGTGACTATCAAAGAGGTATATCCCTGTATATATGGGACACACTTCTCCAGTATTACATGGACATCCAACAACTATCAAGAGGTCAATAACACATGTGTATTGTACATACCATGAAGTACATATTTGTGCATTCATCGGATTATCCAGATTTATATTATTACATGTAGTTATGTCATCGGATTAGACATAACAATGCAGTACTTTAGAACTTGAATTAGTGGTGTGATTTTGTACACTGAGAATGGCTAATATAAAATCACCTTAATCCTGGAGATCTCCAGCTCGGCTGCCTCAGCGTGTAATTTGGACGGCTTCTCCTCTAGTTCCTGTACCTCCTCCTGTTTATAATGTAACCAGTTACGTAGTTCTGTCCTCTGTCTCTCCACGCTTTCCCATTGGTGGATAATGTCACGAAGTTTGGCCATACGCGTCTCCACCTAATTTGGAATACAAGCTGATGATGAGTGTTGGATACAAGTCTTTCATACAGCAAATGGAAGTGCAAATCAAAAGAGATCAATTTTCCAACTAGAATAACATTCAAAGAGGATTTTTAAAGCATATGGGTTTTATTCCAGTTCTGGCACTCATTAATTCATGATTTGACAAAAGAAATGTTAGGCCTCTGTTTCATGATCCCAAATGCAGAAGATTGGTATACATTGTAAGTCTTTGGTACTAAAGTCTGTTCATTTTAATTAGCCGAGTGGTCTAAGGCGCTAGCCTCACATCGCTGAACAGGCACCGGTTCGAGCCCTGCTGGTCCATGTGTGAAAGTTTGCTAGTTTCTTGCCAATGGGCGGTGGTTCTCTGTGGGTAATCCGGCTTCCTCCACCAACCAAACTTGAGTGTCACATTACGCCAAAATCCCCCCCCCCCCCTCGCTACTTTGGGGCTTGTCAAAATCAACAGTCAACTCTGCATAATAATGTTTAACAAGCTCTACTCTACAAAACGACCACCATTACTCAGTGATATTGATAATATATAAGGCTTGAAATAACTTTGTAATTCTCTTCATATAAACCACAAGTATTGTTGTTTCATGTACCGAGGCTCAATTACATAGGGAGACGTCATAACTTATTTGTGTTCGAGTTGAGAAAGGTCACTGATGCCATATCCGTGTTTGTGTTGCTTTAATAACCGATGCTTATGAAATTACCAAATGATGAACTGCGTAATCCTCTATGACCGTACACAGCATTATTGACCTTTGTGCCAATGAACACAAATACATTATGATGTCTCCCTATGTAATTGAGCCCCGGTACATGAAACAGCAGTAATGGAGTTTTATATGGAGAGAAGTTATTTCAAGCGTGATATTTTATCACTATCAACAGCGTCATGGTGGTCATTTTGTAGAGTTCAGTTTGTTATACATGGTGTAAAAAAGTTAACTACTGATTTTTGACAAGCCCCAAAGTAGATAACTAATTAAAATAGAGAGACTTTAGTACATATAGTCTATATTCCAAAGGATTAACATAACCTTTATTGTGTTTTGTCTAATTGTTCTGTTCAGCCTTGCTGTATCAATGAATACAAAAATGTGACATACCTGTCCAATAGAATCATCCATGTTCTCGTTAACCTGCTCCGCAAGACTGGCTATGGCAGACTCCTCCTCAGCTGATTGGTCAGTTGTTTCCGTGCCACTGAGGCTCTCACATCGATGAGCAGCATTGGATAGTTCTTGTTTCATCGAGTTCAGTTTCTCATACATGGTCTGTGGAGAGAAAGCAAAGAACAGAATAAAGAACCTATTTTGTACATAAAAGAAAAGAAATGTTACACTGTAGCAAGGGTATTAGGAATCCAATTATCACTGTGGATAAGATTCAAGCTAGGATGAAACAGGGCAATCGTTAGTCTCAGAAACGTCATAAAACTAGTTATACATACACATTATGCAAAATTAGACCAAGAAATTATTGTTAAATTCTGAATAGCAGTGCCCTAATGTCATACCTTGGTGGTTTCCAGCTGTCTGTATGCATCCTGGAGGTCATCAGGTACATCTTCGTTAGCACTCTCCAACCAGTCTGGCAAATCCTCCATCAAATACTGGTCAGTCTTCTCCAGTAATGTCCTATACTCCTGCCATTTCTTCAAGATATCATCAAGACGATTCTGAAATTGACCCCCAAACAATTATGTTTAATGATCAAGCATTGTTCTTCACTGATTTCATTCAGCCAAACTGGTTTGTTTGTCAGACACACTCTCAATTTCTCATATGAATTTCAGTAAAACTGATAGTGGTTTTCAGTCAACACTTTGGCTTCAAACACACTTGCAATCTCCATTACAGCTTCAAATACACGGACACGCATGAGACACCCTGAATTAACTTCAGACACATTGATAATATAGCTTCAGAGAATAGCTATAGCTTCAATCTAGCTTCAGATAAACTCACTCATCTGATTTCAGACACACTAATAATTCAGCTTCACAATCATCATAATTTACCATCAGACACACTGATAATCTCGCTTCAGGCATACTGATAAAGCTAGTCAAAGACACGTCAATGGCCACAGACACACTGATAATCTCGCTTCAGGCATACTGATAAAGCTAGTCAAAGACACGTCAATGGCCTCAGACATGCTGATAATATCGCTTCAGGCATACTGATAAAGCTAGCCTCAGACACGTCAATGGCCTCAAGACACACTGATAATCTCGCTTCAGGCATACTGATAAAGCTATCCTCAGACACGTCAATGGCCTCAGACACACTGATTATCTTGCTCCAGGCATACTGATAAAGCTTGCCTCAGACACAGCAATAGCCTCAGACACACTGATAATCTGGCTTCAGGCATACTGATAAAGCTAGCCCCAGGCACGTCAATAGCCTCAGACACACTGATAATCTGGCTTCAGGCATACTGATAAAGCTAGCCCCAGGCACGTCAATAGCCTCAGACACACTGATAATCTCGCTTCAGGCATACTGATAAAGCTTGCCTCAGACACAGCAATAGCCTCAGACACAGTAATAGCCTCCGACACACTGATAATCTCGCTTCAGGCATACTGATAAAGCTAGCCTCAGACAAACTGATAATCTGGCTTCAGGCATACTGACAAAGCTAGTCTCAGACACATCAATAGCCGCAGACACACTGATAATCTTGCTTCAGGCATACTGATAAAGCTTGCCTCAGACTTAGCAATAGTCTCAGACACACTGATAATCTCGCTTCAGACAAAGAGATAAAGCTTGCCTCAGACACATCAATAGCCTCAGGCACACTGATAGCCTTGCTTCGGTCATACTGATAAAGCTAGCCTGAGACACATCAATGACCTCAGACATGCTGATAATCTTGCTTCGGTCATACTGATAAAGCTAGCCTCAGACACATCGATAGCCTCAGACACACTGATAATCTTGCTCCAGGCATACTGATAATCTAGCCAAGTTTCTTTATGAAAACAAATGGACTTCACAGCATGTCATGTATTGGAGTACCATGAGATGGTATCTATATAACAAGATTGCACCGGACATGATCCACATGTAGGCATCAGATCTGACATTCAGGAGACAGTCATCATCAACAATGAATTTCCACACCAATGGTTGATACTCTGAACCATAATCATCTCATATACCGAGAATGCAGAGTAACAGTTTTGCCTTAGCTCTCATTATACAACTTAGCTTAACCAGCATGTTCTAATGATATCTGTTGCCATCATTCTAATTTAGTATCACCAATTCTGATGAACAAGGGCAGGAATGAGTTTGGCCAGCAAAACTCCCCTTAAGACCATCTATAACAAAAACCTGTATGGGAAATGTTTCTTGGGCAATCATTTTTTTAATTAGCAATCGCCTGATGAGATGACTTTTTGAATTTTTCACCAAGTTTAATGAATTAATAAGGAAATGAATTCATGACGTAAAAGATTAATTTATTGAAATACTGAATCATTATGACATGTCATATATTAGTCTCAGGTTACTGGCCAATCTCATCCTAAACAATTATGAAATGAGACAACAAAGCCAACAACATTATTCCAATGTAAATTAGATTAAATTTAATAAATCTTTATATAAAATCATTACAGACATGAAAATCACACACTACACTAATATGTTCCTGTTCAAGTTTGCCAAAAATCTCTAGAATCATATCTCTGGTATTGGTATAGGTCATATATTCCAACCTAATACTATATGACATTGTTTCATGACATTGAGACAGTTGTATGAATTTCAACAAAATTATATTAACAAAGACAGCAAATTTCCACTTTATCACAAAATTTAATAAAACGATGGGATTTAGTATCCATGGTTTAGCAAAAGCCGAAGTAATTTTCTTACCACAAAAATTTACTTCATAATAGAATTTGTTTTCCAAAAATATATTAATTTATAAAACAAAACAATGTAAATGGACGGAATTTGTTATGAGAACAATAAAGTTACAATATAACAAAATCTTTGAAAATGGAAACCATCATTCGTTAAAACCGAGAAAAAAATTACCTCAACAAACCATTTGACAATATTGGAATTTATAACACACTATAAATCAGCAGTAGATGTTTTGAACATGGAATTAGCATTGTTCACCAGCCCTCTATGTAAATATACAATTTAAATACATGATATGATATTATATTCTACCAGGTAAGGCAACACTTTAATGCTTTTCTGCACTTATTAACATTATAAACTATTGTAAATGAATTGTAAAAATCCAATATAAAGCTGTAAAGATATATAGCACCACATATACATGTTTATTAGCATATACCGATTGTGTAGTTAGAAACCTAGATAAAAAATAATTGAAAGTTTACATCAATGGACTGCAAGTATTCTTACTAAAATTGCAGAAGAAATTTAAGTCAAACCATAATTCCCTACTGCAAGCTGATTTCTAATAATCAGCTCTAACTTGGCACTTCATTTGTGAAAGGTTTTGGCAGAGAAATGTTATATACTATTACAAAGTAGCAAAAATTGTATAATCCTCCCATACAAATAATGTTAACCTGTATTTTCAAAATGGAATGACTTTATCATACATTTTAATTAACAGATAAAGATTTCAAATAGATCACAAAGTTGGGAAAGTCATAAATATTGAATTAAAACCAATATTTCTGGCTTTTGAAGCCATAATGGAATTCCATCAATATTGGTAATCTCATTATGCAACTTATCATGACAATGATGCAAATATTAACTTATCATGACAATGATGCAAATATTAACTTATCATGACAATACTGATGCAAATATTAACTTATCATGACAATACTTATGCAAATATTTTGATACAATGCTGCATGAAATACTTTTGATTCTAAAAAGATCGATGCATTATGAGAAAATAAGCAATACATCTGAGCAATTCCTAGTTAGAGGTTTGTAAAATACAATAACGTTGTGCATAGAAGAGTTCTCACTTAACAAATGCTGAGTAAGGGGCTTCACTCATGTTAGAAACAAAGAGAGGTTTAAGAAATAGGTGTCAAACTGTATGTGCCGAATAATACAGAACAGATTATGGTTATAACTAAGGTGAAGTTGGGATGATGAAAGCAAACAGGGTCAATCAAAACTACAGGATTGTGCTGGGTGAAGAACAAGTTACTCAGAAGTGAATTTGGAGATTTGAAATTGAACAGGTGAACTAGCTTGTTGAGCTTGAAGTTTGAGAATACTGTTGAGGTATGTAAAGTTGGGCCTATCTTGAGGTAACCCTGACAGTCTCTCTCTAGTAGTAGAAGAGATCTATGTGCGCCAGTACTACCTGTGGAGCACAAAACAAAGGAGACAACCAGTTAATTAAAGCCTACCCAATTTTGCTATTTCATATTGCAAATTTTCACAAATTACACTTAATAATCAATGTACATGTATATCAGTGTTTACCCCTATTTCCGAGGAATTTCATAGAATTGAGTTCTTGATTTTCAATTTTAGCTTGAACCATGATCGTGGACGATTAAAATATTTCTGCCAAATAAAACAGCCTTGGAGCTACACTCATAAAAAACCTGAACATTCTGAAATACTTGAAAACTATATTAACTAATATCCAATAATATTGAAGGTAACACTTCCTAGTGAATCAAGGATGCTCATGCTGTAAGGGCCCTCACCTACTGAAACCTCATTACTTTTTATCCCACTTCAATCCCATGATGCAGCATACATCCATGAAAATTAAATGGCAGTGCGGGCTCTTAATAATATAATACAATTAAACTGTCACCTCCCATCATGTAACACAACATCAATTTAATTGCCATTGCAAGATAATTGGACTGGCACAGTCGAAAGAGCAAGTCCTGTAACATTGAATTTGGTGTATCAGGTTAAATACAGGACTTCACACATTGCGGGCACTTGTACTATGCGTTAACTTTTAAACAGGGTATGGATGCCCAAGTCATCATGTGATTGAAAGAGGGATAAAATGTCATCAGGGTTTAGATCTATTGGCCAAAAGGTGCAATGCTGAACTCATTCATGGTGGAACAGAACTACTGTTCAGACAGAACCAGGTCAATGGTCACATTTAATGGAACCCTAGTTCTGGTGAGCACAAGGAGGGGTTCCAATGAACCCTAGTTCTGGTGAGCACAAGGAGGGGTTCCATAACTGTCATTCATCCCTCCCATCCTATCACTGCCCAAACAACAGTTCAGACTTTGTATATACTTTTCTATAGGGGCTTAGTTCAGAAATCTGTGAATGGAAGGGGTTCAAAGTTCTGTTCAGAACTAGAAACTGTTCCAGAATGCACATGGGTTCATTCTAACAGAGCTAACGAAGGCATACATTACTGTTCCACTGGATATGCCTAGTTATGAACATAATATTCAACCTTTTTACAGCCTCCCTAACAAAAGTGTAATCATATACTAACCATAAGTAGATAGTTATATTGATTCACTTCGAAAATGGCCTCAATATTATCAGATCTCCTCCCAGTATATTTCTGTTTTGTAAATTCATAATCATTTACATAGATATCAAAAGTGCAAATTCATCCTGCAAACTTCCAAAGACACTTGCAGATTCAAAAGGTAATAAAACAAGCTCATCGCTTTCTATTGACAGTACTGGTATAAGAGAAAGATGCGAGAGAAGACAGCACTGGGTTGACAAGTTGACAAGAAAACCGAGACAATGGCTGGACTGGTTTTGAGATGATAATGGTTGTTTGAAGAGTGGTTGTGGTGAAAGAAGTTGTTCTCATGGTTTTTTCGCTTCTCTCCGGTGCTGGTCAATCCAGTGATGTTTGCTATGCCAATAATCTGATTGATTCATGCAGCAAACAAAAAATCTGATTTATGCTCGGTAATGGTCCATTAGTTTGTTGGGTTTTGGGGTTGTTGTTTTTTTTGCTGTCATTCTGTGACTCTGGTGATCCGATAATAGTGATCCAGTTATAATAGAATGGTTATGATCCGTTGACTGTGATGTGGCGGCACAGATTGACTTGTATTCATCCTCACTCAAAACTGTTGAACATGCAGGGATTTAAATCACTCTGGATGCTCAACATTAAAATGATGGCAAAAGAAATCTCAAAATATCAGGTCTAAAATAGTAATAGCTAATTATGTCATTCACGCAACACATTACTGCCAACCCACAACACTGCAGACATACACAGATATCATTGGCTAAAAGTATCCAATGCATACATAAAACAAATTTCATTTGCTCGATTTCATCCAGTAACCTTCTTCAGGCTAATCTATTGCAAACCATACAATATCTTCAGCAAATCTCATTTCAATGTCGCTCGAGTCAAAGGTTGCACAAACTGGAAATGTTTTTGAGAGAGATATTTGACTATCGAGAACTTATCTCATGCAGAATACAAATGACAAAAAAACATCCACCACAAAAATGATGGAATATCAAACCATTAACAAGAAGCAGAATTAGAATAAATATTATATTACAAACTACAATAGCCACCACTTCAATAGCATGCAACACCTTATCTTCAATTGTGAATGTGCTTTTACAATATTTACCAAAGTAAAGAAGCCTTTAAAGTTTAATGACTTCTAGCTGGTTTGAAGTTTAAGCAGATCAATGTCCATCTATTTTTCTGTTGCTCCAGCAATTTCTTGAAAAATTTGAAACCTTCCTATCAGATATATCCAGAATGGTGCTTTCTATATTTCTATATTTGCTGGAATTATGAAGTGGTAGCTATTGTGATCATTTTGCGTGTATGACATACCTTAATCTGAACAGCTGTGGCCTGGAGGTTCTTATAACTCTCTTCTAGATTCTGTACCTGAGCCTCTATCTGGTGACAGAGCTGAGGAACTCTGGGATTGTTCTCCATCAAACAGCGTCCCTTATCTGTGACCTGTTCTAGTGTCCCTTGGTACTCCTCTATCTCCCGTAGTAGGCCCTGTGGATACGAGATCAATCCAATACTTGATTCAGAATGTGCACTATTACATGTAAGTTTATAATGTGTGAAAAATATCCCAATACCCCTAGGATATCAGTTATTGTCTACACTCAGTAACCAATACCCCTAGGATATCAGTTATTGTCTACACTCAGTAACCAATACCCCTAGGATATCAGTTATTGTCTACACTCAGTAACCAATACCCCTAGGATATCAGTTATTGTCTACACTCAGTAACCAATACCCCTAGGATATCAGTTATTGTCTACACTCAGTAACCAATACCCCTAGGATATCAGTTATTGTCTACACTCAGTAACCATGTATTGCATAGGATGTATTTTTAGAAATTTGACCGCATCAAGTTGGTTAACAAAAATGTGACGTAGTAGGAGAAGGAGGAGGGAATTTGGCTTAATGTCACACTCAAGTTTGTTTCTCTCATATGGTGACAGTCAGTTTGGTTGGTGGAGGAAGCCGGAGTACCCAGAGAGAACCACCGCCCTTCGGCAAGTAACTGACAAACTTTCACACATGGACCGGCTGGGCTCGAACCCGTGCCGGTTCAGCGGTGTGAGGCATGTGACCTAGTAGGGTTGACTGTAGTTCTCTCATTTTAGAAATACATAGGAAGTTGAGCCAGGTCAGTTTTTTGCCAAGGCCTTAAATGATGAGAAAAATTTTGCACTGAGGTTCTGGTAGAGCATGACCAAATTCTCAGCTCTAAATAAACTCTTCTATATAGCTCATAATCAAATCATGTAATTCGATCTTGGAAATATAGTTCAAGGTCAGTCATCTTCAACAATTTTTGGGTCTATTCTAACTTAATTGAATATGGAGCATGAACTCGAATATCTTAGACTTAACATATAGAATTTGACCTTTAGAAAATAGGTTAAGATCAGTGATATTCAATAGACTTCAGGTCCAGGCATATGTCATATAAATTTGGACAATGTAGATATAATCCTTCAAGAAATATTATACTAAATAAAATATGACCTGGAAAAATAGGTCAAGGTCAGTCAACTGGGATAGGATTCTAGTCAATCTCTAGTTGCATTTGTAATATGAATTTGGAGACCCTAGCTTTAATCCTTCGAAAAATATAGCAAATAC
The DNA here is from genome assembly GCA_036873755.1 of Hanleya hanleyi. Taxonomy (NCBI): domain Eukaryota; kingdom Metazoa; phylum Mollusca; class Polyplacophora; order Lepidopleurida; family Hanleyidae; genus Hanleya; species Hanleya hanleyi. The sequence continues at coordinate 59,173 of JAVTVY010017623.1, forward strand.
TAGAATTTGACCTTGATAAAATAGGCCAAGGTCAGTAATTATCAATAGGCTTTAATACTTCAAAAAATATAGCAAATACTAGAATTTGACCTTGATAAAATAGATTTTCAATACGCTTATGACCCTTCACCAGATGCATATGTGGTATGAATTTACAATGCCTGGCTATCATCCTTCTTGAGATATCATGTTCACAGACGGACACAGAGATGGACGACACCGACGACAATACCCTTTTGCCCGAGGGGTAATACAGCAGAAAAAATTACAATCTGTGAGAGTAAGACAATCAGTGTCAGTGCTAGGTACTGTTGATAAATTAGTTATGATATAATAGGGTATTACACGTATTTGTTGCAAAAAGGGACTTGTATGCAAGGCTGTACCAGAAAAATGTTTCGCAGACAGAATATGGTATTATAGTAGGAGAATAATGACCTTGTGACATAGAGCAGAGCAACAACCTTACCCTGTGTTTATCAATCTGTCGCTCGGTCAGTTCCATGGTGCTCACATTAAGGGCATTATGAGACATGAGTTTGAAGGAGGTCTGTAGGAGCCATTGTTCACAGTCTTGTTGAGCCTCGTGGTAGTCCAGATGTTCATCGTATGATCTCTCTAACATGTCCACGATATCCTGGTCAATCACAGAAGAATACTATAGATACAGTTTCAATTTCCCAATATTTTACTGTTTTCAAAGTGACTGATGTTGTTACTTGGAACGGAGTTCATAGATATTTGTCAGTATATTGGAATAGGGAGGTTCTGCTGAGAGTGAACAATGAACTAAATTTTTATGCATGGAATTATCAATCCAACAATTCTGGCCACAACAAAACTGCAATTCACACTGAGAACAACCTTTCTTGTCTGCATGTAGAAGGATGCACTATGTACAAAGTATTTACTTTGCTATTTATATTGTTTAATAGTTTTTATTGTTTAAAAGAGAATAGCACTTTGAAGAAGATGTCCACTTACATTGGCTCTGTGTCTGAGCCGGTCATATCTGTTGCGTACATCGTGTAGTGAGTCAGCCACTTCTGGGTTATCACTGAGTGCCTCCAGGTTAGACACGCTCTCATTCAGCTCATTCACCAGGCGCTCATGGTTCTCTACATCAGTCAGAATTAACTGGAGAAAAGAATTATTTGTTAGTACTAGTGCTTTAGGTTCCAGTATGTTTTTGTGACAAAAAATAACTTGCAGAGTCCGCAAATAATCCTGATGGAGGCTGGAATTTTCAAAGTTATCATTAGCCTCTATTCTTATAACCCAAAGCTGAAAACTTCTAACTATGTCATCATTATTGACGGGCTCAGCTGATGATTGTAGATCGGCTCCGATTGTGTGGGTTCTTTGACAACACTTAGAAAAGGGAGTGGCACCATGCATCAGGTCCGTGGAGTTCATCATAACTGATAAGCTGGTGATTATGTATGAAGTCCATGCTGCTAATGTCATCATCATAATTGATAGACTGCTAAGTATCAAGTCCGTGCTGCTAATGTCATCATATACTTCTTAGGCTGCCAACTATGTATCAAGTCTATGGAGCTAATGCCATAATCATACTTGATAGACTGCCGACTATGTATCAAGTCTATGGAGCTAATGCCATAATCATACTTGATAGGCTGCCAACTATGTATCAAGTCTATGGAGCTAATGTCATAATCATACTTGATAGGCTGCCGACTATGTATCAAGTCTATGGAGCTAATGCCATAATCATACTTGATACGCTGCCGACTATGTATCAAGTCTATGGAGCTAATGCCATAATCGTACTTGATAGGCTGCCAAATATGTATAAAGTCTATGGAGCTAATGCCATAATCATACTTGATAGGCTGCCAACTATGTATCAAGTCTATGGAGCTAATGCCATAATCATACTTGATAGGCTGCCAACTATGTATCAAGTCTATGGAGCTAATGCCATATTCATACTTGATAGGTTGCCGACTATGTGTCAAGTCTATGGAGCTAATGCCATAATCATACTTGATAGGCTGCCGACTATGTATCAAGTCTATGGAGCTAATGTCATAATCATACTTGATAGGCTGCCGACTATGTATCAAGTCTATGGACCTAATGCCATAATCGTACTTGATAGGCTGCCAACTATGTATCGAGTCTATGGAGCTAATGCCATAATCATACTTGATAGGCTGCCAACTATGTATCAAGTCTATGGAGCTAATGCCATAATCATATTTGATAGGCTGCCAACTATGTATCAAGTCTATGGAGCTAATGCCATAATCATACTTGATGGCTGCCAACTATGTATCAAGTCTATGGAGCTAATGTCATAATCATACTTGATAGGCTGCCGACTATGTATCAAGTATATGGAGCTAATGCCATAATCATACTTGATAGGCTGCCAACTATGTATCAAGTCTATGGAGCTAATGCCATAATCATACTTGATGGCTGCCAATTATGTATCAAGTCTATGGAGCTAATGTCATAATCAAACTTGATAGGCTGCCGACTATGTATCAAGTCTATGGAGCTAATGCCATAATCATACTTGATAGGCTGCCAACTATGTATCAAGTCTATGGAGCTAATGCCATAATCATACTTGATAGGCTGCCGACTGTGTATCAAGTCTATGGAGCTAATGTCATAATCGTACTTGATAGGCTGCCGACTATGTATCAAGTCTATGGAGCTAATGCCATAATCATACTTGATAGGCTGCCAACTCTGTATCAAGTCTATGGAGCTAATGCCATAATCATACTTGATAGGCTGCCAACTATGTATCAAGTCTATGGAGCTAATGCCATAATCATACTTGATAGGCTGCCAACTATGTATCAAGTCTATGGAGCTAATGTCATAATCATACTTGATAGGCTGCCGACTATGTATCAAGTATATGGAGCTAATGCCATAATCATACTTGATAGGCTGCCAACTATGTATCAAGTCTATGGAGCTAATGCCATAATCATACTTGATGGCTGCCAATTATGTATCAAGTCTATGGAGCTAATGTCATAATCAAACTTGATAGGCTGCCGACTATGTATCAAGTCTATGGAGCTAATGCCATAATCATACTTGATAGGCTGCCAACTATGTATCAAGTCTATGGAGCTAATGCCATAATCATACTTGATAGGCTGCCGACTGTGTATCAAGTCTATGGAGCTAATGTCATAATCGTACTTGATAGGCTGCCGACTATGTATCAAGTCTATGGAGCTAATGCCATAATCATACTTGATAGGCTGCCAACTCTGTATCAAGTCTATGGAGCTAATGCCATAATCATACTTGATAGGCTGCCAACTATGTATCAAGTCTATGGAGCTAATGCCATAATCATACTTGATAGGCTGCCGACTATGTATCAAGTCTATGGAGCTAATGTCATAATCATACTTGATAGGCTGCCGACTATGTATCAAGTCTATGGAGCTAATGCCATAATCATACTTGATAGGCTGCCAACTATGTATCAAGGAGCTAATGCCATAATCATACTTGATAGGCTGCCAACTATGTATCAAGTCTATGGAGCTAATGCCATAATCATACTTGATAGGCTGCCAACTATGTATCAAGTTTATGGAGCTAATGCCATAATCATACTTGATAGGCTGCCAACTATGTATCAAGCCTATGGAGCTAATGCCATAATCATACTTGATAGGCTGCCAACTATGTATCAAGTCTCATCATAATTGATAGGCTGCAAACCCATACAGCTAATGTCATCATCATAATTGTTTTTGTCATCACTGACACAGCTTGATTTCTCCATTATAAATGCCAGCTTACCCTGTATTTGTCGAGTTGGGTCTTTTTCTCAACGAGTTGTGACTTGGGTTCGGGGTCAGCAGATAAGGCCCCCTCTACATCGGCCATCCAGCGGACCAGACTGCCATAGTACTCCTCATACTCGTGCCACTTGGACTGGACACCCTCTAACATGGAGGACGAGGCATTGATCTCACGATTCATCTCCTCCCAGTCCTGAGTCAGTTTGGTAATCTCTTGGTCGATGGCCTTCTTCCCAATGGGAGCTGTGTTGGGGAGGATTTTCTCTGCCAGGTCACAGCACCGGTTCACCCTTTGTAGGCCGTCATCCATACTGGCAGTGATTTCCTGCACAAGGGTAAAAAAGTATCATGTGAATAGATATGAGCCTCATATACCGTACTGAAGACGTAAAAGGAGAGAATTGTTAAGATAAGTATGTACATTAATTAAGAAATTATTATTTTAGATTATGACCAATAATGTAATCCGTTTGCACATCATTTGCCAGTTTGATTAAGGCAATGAAAACAAGAATATGTACAAGAAACTGAGATCGGCACTAAATACTTGTAGCTTTGCACACTTCTTAGTTAGTTGCCCCCTTCAAATTTATCACTGCCCAAGAATGCCAAACCCCATCATTGTTTGGAAATTCTCACCTCAGAGCCCCCACTCCACCTCCCCCCAAAAAAAGGTCAGGAAAATTCCAAACTACCTTGACAAGATCAATCTTTTCAGCGAGTGTGTGCCAGTCACCAGACGTGTCGTTACAATCCTTGAGTCGTTGGTGGGTCATGTCGAGCCATTGTAAACACTCATCATAAGCATCGTTATACGCCTGGTGGTCTGTAACATTCTCCTCCAGTCCTTGTACCATGTTCTGTGTCAAGGGAGATAATTCAAGAGAGCTGATGAAGTTTGGTTTAACAAACTGGCTTTTGTTACTCAGAGTAAAAGACGAATCAGATTACAGGAAGTGTGTTGTTATTTGAATATCATGAAATACTAGACTTTTTTGTTAGGTCTATTTATTACTCTAGCCAATAAACAGAAGAGAATGACAAAGGTTAGATGGAACATTCAAAAGACAGTGACTTCAGTTTATAACATACCTTGGCAGCCGACTGTAGAGTCTGGTATTTGGTGGACAGCTGCATGACATTAGTGGAGACGCGCGGATCACTGCTACGACGAGATACACTCTCGGCGTCTACTCTCACTTGATCCAACACAGACTTCTGCTGCTGAATTTCTCCATACAGTTTCTGAAATAGACGGCAAATATGGAAAATTAGTCAAAATGCAATTTTAAGAAGAGACGGTTGAGATCCAAGTGATACATCTCTCACGAAAAGAATAAACTATGTCTGATGATTTTAATATTCTCAAAGTTTTATGAGTCATATAGAATTATCAACATGGATTCTTGATGCCTTCAAGATAAAGTGGTTAATTTCTCAACAGAATCCAGGAGGGTTTCTTGCTACTTTGCTCTCAATCACAAGATCCTGGTTTCCAAGCTGTTTTTGTGATATAGAGAAGGATTGAGATGTTATTCAATGGGTGTAACTTCAAGGTGAAACAAGGATGACAAACTGAGAGAGATGAACCGACGAGATAGTGATCTGTATTACCTGGTTATCAAGAAAATAGAACCCAAATTCTTGGGAGAATTGTCATATTAACCCTGAAATATATGCTGTTGAAGAATGACAGTACCTGTCCATCCTGAAGTTGTTGTTGTTTGTGAGCAAGGTCAGCCTGAGGTGACAGCATGACCTTAACTTCTGCATCTGTTTTCTCCAGCCATGCATTGAGGTCAGCGTGTTCTCCCTCGTATTGTTTCCAGTCCGTAATAGCGGTTTCAAGGTTTCCCTCCACCTCTCCCACAGCCACTGTGAACGTGTGCCAGTCATCTTTCAGGGTCTGTAACTCTTGTCGTACGAGGTCCTGGCCGCGTGGAGCTGTAGACTGACATAATTCCTCCCCCAACTGGTTGGTCTGGTTGATAATGTCCTCACCACGACTTATCTCAGCCTGGAAATCCTAAAGAAGAAAACAGTAATCCATAAGATACAATCAATTAACTTACGAATGCACTGAATTTAGGAATTATCTTTTATCATGCAGTTTGAAGAAAGAAAAAAAACATCAGCAACTTTTCTGAAACAGATTTTTCGTATTTCAAGTATTATTGTTTGTTCAATTTATTACTCAAACAATTTAAATTTCACATTCCCATTCTCTATCGAAGCCTTACCTGCAGGGCTTGTAGCCTGGTTTCCAGTGATCGACAGTCACCAGATGTGTCATTGAGACGCTGTAGTTTACGCTTGGCATCGGACAGCCAGTCCACAGAGTTGTTGTAGGCTTTACGGTATTCCTCATGACTCTCAACCTGTGCCTCCATAGCCTCAACACCACCCTGAAGTAATACAGAAATGTTATAAATGTTCATCAAAGTTAAGATGATGTGGGTGTGTTTATGCAGAATTCCAATTAGCATTATTTGTGTCCATTCCTGTGATCTCATGAGAAGTTAACTCGAAATATATTGCAATGAGATTAAAAGAACAAAATAGACCATAGAGGTTATAGACAAAGTTATAAACAAGGTGTGAAAATCATGTGCAGAAGCGACATCTACAGCAAATTCATGTGGCAAGGTACATTTATCCATATACCAAATTTGAAAAGAATTTGTAAAATCGTTCTCATTTTATTGACAAGAAACAAAATCCAAAGTTAGCCCCAAGTTGGGACCAACTGTGGGCATATGTGGACGAAACACAATACAAACCGACATCTAGTGGCAAGGAAATTATGCAGACATCATAACATGTATAACAAATTTGAAAAGAATTTGTCAAGCTATTTGAAACATCCTGTCGAAAAATATTGCCAGGACAACAAATACTCCACATACATATAAGAGAAATCCAAGATGGCGGCAGTGGCCATATTAAAGGACATATATCAGTGAAAAACAATAACAACCTTGCTCTCATCCATCTGAAGTCACTGCCCAAATTTAAAATCTATCGATAAATCCTGTCAAAATATATTGTCCAGGCAACAAAAATGTTATGGAATCAGGGTATCCAAAGCCCCATCTGGCGAAAAGAAAAGCTTGAAATTATGCTTGATTATATACTTTTTAACCACACTTTCAGACTGCCGTTGAGTGACTTGCTCGATCAATCTGCCTTACCTTTGCAGTACCAAATAGTGCCTCGTATCGAGCCTTCAAGTCTGCAATGGCAGCCTTAGCATTGGGGTCAGTCATCTGATCAGCACGATCCTCCAGTTTCTCCATTAAGTCCCTATGAGCAGTAACATCATTCTGGATGGCCTTGAACTTCTCCATGCATGACCGCTTCTCAGGCAGGTCAGACTTCAGATCAGGGTCGGACTTGATCTTTGACTCGGTGTCTGTCATCCAATCGGAGAGCTGGCGGTAAGCTCGGTCAAAGTCGCCCCACTGAGACAGGGTGTCCTCGAGCCCCCGTTTGGCAGTGGAAGTCTGAGTTTTCAGTTTCTCGTACTCGTCTCTCATGTCGTCAGTCTCCTGTCTGATAACCTGACAGCCCCTGGGATTTGTGTTGTGTAAGGTCTTCTCTGAGCTGTCCATCAATCGCCGTAACTTTGTGTTCCCGTGATCCAAGATGGCTTGAATATCCTGCAGAATAGGAATATTACAATTACTGTAAGAAGATATGTGCTCCAAAAAGTCACATTTGAGGGCTTTAAGAAACTGAACTTCCAAAATAACAGTCAATACAATGACATTTACATATCTGGAAAGGGGTCGCAATCAGTCGATTAAGTTCGTTTCTCGATAACCAATTAAACCAAAAATTTCTCATCTTGATTGTTTCTGGTTCAACTCTATGACTTTGTCCTCCTGGTATGGTTTGAAGTATGAGGCAGTCGACTACAATCTCGATCCATCTTGAAATCACTATAGACTACTAACCCATGAAATTTGAAACAAATGGGAGAAATCAAAAGGCATGGGCAAAAATTATCTGTGATTTATCAGACATGACCCCTAAGGCCATAAAAAGTTAATTAATTGTTTCTCAAGTGGTGCCGCATCCTCGATTTCTCTCCCGCTGGGCACTTTTTTTTCACTTTTTGAAAAAAAAAAAAAAAATCTGCCGCATCCCTGGCATACTGTCCGCTCCCATTCTTTTTATTGCATGTGTAAATGTGCTTGTAAACTGTGTTTATTCGTTGTAATGTCTATTCGTTTCCCAAAAATGGTGTTTTACTATGTTTGTGAAAAAGAAAAATGCTTTAATACGTACAGAGATGTCATCGCCATGATCGTATCGATCACAAAATAGTTTACAACCGGCAGTTGCGCGAACTCGTTCCAGTTTCAAACCAAACTGCGCATATACAAAAATCAGACCTGAATATAAGCGGAAGCGGATTGCCGTATGTTTTTATTATGTAAATTTCGCTTCTCCGTTATCGTAATTTTATAAATAGCGAATAGTATATTTATCATAACATTATTTATTAAAATCTTCGTCATAAATTGTGCACATTTCAACACGAAAGGCTGTAAATTAAAGAAATATTTTCATCCTAGTCTCCGGTTCCAGCGTCGGTTATGCTTTTCATTATGCTCTTTGCCTAGTTTAAACAATTCATCGGAAATGGGTCCAATGAAATGAAATTTGTGATTGTATTTTTACCGCATTTTTTATCCGTTTTCACAATGCTGGTTTCAGCATACATTGCTGAATGTCGAGAACGTGGGGCGGTTAACATGCTGAAGGACTGGACAATTATACAGGTTAGCCCAAGTGCCACCGTGATCGAGGTCCTGAACGAGGTGACCGGTATCACCCGATGCCCAGATTTCGACGACGCGATATCGTGTACAATTGGAAAATCTAAGCAGGACGGAGATTCCATCCCACTTCAGGCCACAATCGGAGAAGCAGTTGATATGGTCTTCCCGGCTTGTAAAAAAAAAAAAAAAAAAGATAAAAAACCGCCCGCATCCTTCCTTGAAAAAAAAAAAAAAAAAAAAAAAAAAAAACGCCCGCCCGCTCCTGAAAAAAAAACCCCACTTGAGAAACAATTAATTAACTTTTTATGGCCTAACTATATGGGAATGGGGAAGGCAAAAATTATCTGTGATCTATTAGACATGACCCCTAACTATATGGGAATGGGGAAGACAATGTCAATAATGATTTGAGTTGCCATTACCTTGACTTGATCTAATCGAGTGTTGACATCATCTTTTGAACCTGATGTGTCATTGGTCTGCTTCAGTTTGACCTTGGCCTCTTCCAGCCAATCAGAGAACTCTCCAAGATTAGCTTTGTATGTCTGGTGGTCGGCATGGTAACTCTCCAGCTTCTTCACATCATCCTGGGATTAGTTAGAGATATGTACACAGTGAATGCGGTCAATACATAATGGAGAACAGAAACAGGTACTTGATCAAGTTAAAGAAATTAAGGAATGATATTTTACCCAATTTGCTCCATAATCATGCCATACCTTTCTCATAGTGGACCATTGAAGAAATGGAATTGCTACACATACTATTTACCTTGGTAGAAGTATCATACTTGCATGGACAGAGTATGAGGAATATCGGATTAACTTACTTTGCAAAGGGAGAGTACTCCTTGGTACTTGGTGGTCAGTTGAGTGATTG